>JASPKZ010001391.1:0-81588 GCA_030220185.1 Diploptera punctata | reverse complement strand
GGGACGTTTATTATCTTCTCTGACTAGCTTGTGTGGTGTTGTTGTCCGCTGTCTCGTCATCGTCTGGTGCAAAATGATCTATCATATGCTGCAGTGTTTCTTGTAGGTCGGACGTATGAGAGCCGTCTGCTTTCTTTAGAGTAGTTAAAGGTGTTGCGTTTCTGGCTTTTCCAGACACTATGCGGTAGACTGCGTTCCATGGGTTGTTTGACGGAGTCAAACTACAGTAGTTTTTCCAAGACATAATTTTTTCTCTTGTAATAGTTCTTTCATATTTTCTTTTGGCTTCTAAATATTGATGCTTTCGGTTGTTCTCTCAGCTCTTCGTTGTTTCTAGTTCTCTGATATCTCCTTCTTGTAGCATTCGCTCTTTTCCGCAATATGGTTAATTCTTCTGTCCACCATGGGAGAGATTTATTCCGGTGTAACTTTTGTGCTCTGTTTGATATTCTGAAGTGCCTACTGCATGCCGCTGTGATGATATCTTCAAACTCCCTGACTAGTTTTTGTGAGTCCGGTTCTTCCCTAGCTATGCTGCTCAGCCCCTTGTCCAGTTCTTCAACAGTGTCCATAATCGTTTTGTTTAGTAATCTTTCTGAAAACATTCTTATGATGTCATTACTGAAGTTCTCAAGTCTGTTTTCTTTTACTATATATTTTATTCCTTGAAAATTGTTGGAAGTATTCGCGTTATTTTTAGATATGTTGAATGTAATAAATCGGTGATCAGAGCAACTCTCTTCTTCCTCACACTTCCACTCGCTCACCATGGTTACTAACCGGTCATTAGTTATGGTGAGGTCGTTATTGCTCTTTCCTGTTGCACTCTCGAAAGTTGTATATTCACTAGATTCATTCATAACATACAGCCGCTTTGAACTCAGATATTCTTCTACTTTTCTGCCTCTAGTGTTGGTGATAGTATCATGCCACATTATTGACCTAGAATTACTGTCCACGCCTACTATTATTCCATCCTCCTTCCTCGTAACTTCTAGTATATGGTCCAGCTTAATGAAATCATCATTAATATCTGCTCTGATATCCATATACATACTAACTACATTGAATTTTAATTTATTGTATAAAATTTCCAAAACTACGGCATCTTCGTCAGATATTTGATTTATTAGTACAGCATCTATTTGTCTATTTGCTACGACAACGGCTGCCCTAATCCTATTTTCTCCTTTAGAAAAGGTCCTATACTTCCTGGAAATTCTAGCCACTTTGTTCTGGATAACATATGGTTCCTGAATGAAGATTATGTCAATATTGTGTGATTCTATCATATGCATGAGATTACTAGTAGCCGCCTTGGAATGTTTTAAATTTATTTGAAGGCATTTAATGTGTGTTTTCCCTTTATCATTACATATTGTATTATAATTACATATTTTAAAGATTTTTATGTAAAAGTACATATTCTGCCAAATAAAAATAATGTTTATTCATCCATATTAATTCTGCCCGAGGGCAGGTCTTTCACTGCAATCATAGCACTTTCATGCTATGCTTTGCAGCTTTACTAGGGAATTGTAGGTGTGGTAGCTTCCCGTTGCTTTCCACACCGGTGAAGGATGATGATGATAATGGCCATATGATTTCGGGGACCGTTTGGGCCCTAAAGTTTTCCTGACATTTGTCTTACAGGTGAGGGAAAACCCCAATAAAAACCTCACCCAGAAAAACTGCCCCGACCGGGGATCGAACCCGAGCCCGCTGCGTGACAAGGCAGCACGCTACCTCGAGACCACAGCGGTGAACATACTGTTTATAAATGGTAAATAATTTAAAACAGTCTATGTGACAATATCTTACATTAAAAACTCGGATACCCGATTATCCATTAAAACAGTTCTAATCTACAGTACGCAACAGCTGCTGAGAAACGGTCAAAAAATAATTCGATTTTCTAGATACGATAAATATAGATGGTGGAAGACACTGAAGACTTGGGTATAGGGTTCCACATTACAATATCTCTTTTAAAACCCGAACGAACCACTGTGTTTATGAATGAAATAGTATAAATACGTAGGGGACACGTAGTGATATAGTTGGTTAAGGCAGTATCCTACAAGCTAGAAGTCGAGGGTCGAGACCCATGGGGTGAGGATTTTTAAACTGCTTAACGTTATGGCGGTATCATGACCCTGGGGTCGACTCAGCCTCTAACAAAAATCAATACCATATTGTGTTGTAGGAGTAAATGCGGCTATCACTCAAGGCTCATATCTCGTGCTGAATGTCTGTTAAGATGAGAGCCTTAACCTCTCAGTACCGCTTAGTGGGATCACTTTGTAATAGAAAAGTGACAATAGGCCTACTTTTCTTATCACGTTGTCTGCCATTTACCAGCCCTATTCACTCAAACTTGGTCTATCTTAAAGTAAATGTTTAATATAAAAATTGTATGAAAATTAAATGTTAATGCATTTATTATTACTTATTTCCAGGAAATTTTATATAGTCTTACATATTTTACATGTTAATACAGTAAAACTTGTTTAATCCGGAACGTGAATACTGCGGAAATCTGTGCAATGTGAACGCATTTATTGGTCCCGGCGAAATAATGGTAAATTTACATGTATTTATTTTGCATAAAACGGAATCCGTCCAACGCGGAAACGGAAGGATATTTCTACAGAGTTCATGAAAAAAAATTATAAAGCGGAAAGACTGATGAATAAATTAGTTTCCACTGCATGATATTCCCGTTAGGCAAAAGAAAAAAAGGAATGATTCCTGCCGCCGGGTGAAGTAGACATTCTACCTGTACCTGAAATTTTATTTCGGCCTCACTGCACATCAGTTATGCGAAAACGCAGATACCTGTCTTACAAATAATCATTGCACTGTAAAATCTTAAATTAGTTTAAGTTCCGAGACCGATCTTTCATAGAATTTTCGGAATAAAGATGCTTAAAAGTATGTATCATTGTCATTAAACGAAGAAGTGAAAGTGATTGAAGATAAATCTCCAAATTTCCTGTCCGATGCTCCAAAGTCAAGCTCTAGCTGTTCCTAAATCCCTAGGGAATAACGATTTCAAGGCATCTTCAGGTTGGCTGGACAGTTTTAAAAGACGACACAGTGTAGTGTGGAATGAAATTTGCGGGAAATTAAAGGGGACGAAAATGTAGTTAGTGAGCGGAAATCGAAACTGCATACTTTAATTTCAGGAGACGCGCCTAAGAGACATTTCTAATGCTGACGAAACGGGACTGTTTTTTTTCGCGCGTTACCGTCGAAGTCGCTCATACATGCTATACCTACTTTTCAAAGGCAGTGGAACTACAATTAATCCAAGGTACTTAAACGAAATATACCGTACTCTATAATCAAAGATTATTAATAAGTCGTAGTTTTTTATAATGCGGAATTTTGTCCAATGTGGAAAAAAATTGGTCCCATGCGATTCCGCTTTGAGCAAGTTTGACTGTATTACATGAAAATCCTAGCCTTACTGATTACAATATATTGTTAGGTGTGAGTGAGCTATATGACTCATATGGTTGGCCGCACTTTAGTTTTATACACACGTGTACAAGTTTTAATTATTGGCAGGTTTAGATGTGTCACGTGATAGAAGAGCTGTACTCCATGTTCTCAGACCTGCCGGCAGTTACATCAAACTGTGATCTTGCACAGTTTAGCTTTCATATCAAGTTCACCTGAGACAGCTACATAAATCAGAGAAATTTACTTTAGCAAATTCCGAAGGAATGTAGCTACTGTGGTTGTTCCCATGAAATTATTAAAAATAATAAAATTCTCAGCTGATCTTATTCAATAGATGCTGAAAATGATTACGGCAGAAATTCTCATATTGCCTGCTTAGAATCAGGTTATACTTACTCAATTTTTTAAAGTCTTTCAAGGAAGCTCAATCAAGGTTTGGATAAATCCAATTCTCAATAATATCGCTGTTTTGAGGAATTTTTCCGACTACAGAATGTACAGTTTTAGTGTAAAACTAATGCAGATGGTGAACATCATGGGAACAAAAAATCGTTTTTTTAAAAGTGGAGTTAAAACAACTTGGTTCTAACAAGCGATATATATATATATATATATATATATATATAGTGTGTGTGTTGTGTGAATATGTGTTCAAACTTGAATTGTGGATTTCATAAAAAAAAATCTAAGTGGTTAGGTCATGTAAGAAGAATGACAGACTCTCAGGAATAACAGTAGAATGGGTGCCACTTCGTAGAAGAAAAAGTAAAAAATAACGTGGATTGATAGTGTTTTGAGCTGAATGAGGGAAAAAGGTCTGGGTGAAGGTGATTGGAATGACAGTAAATTAATTGTATGCAGGAAAATGTGAAATCTGCTCTATAATATATATATATATATATATATATATATATATATATATATCGAAACTCGTGGATGCAAGAAATTAGAACTGGAATGTGAACAAGAGGACTGTTGGGAGTGGATGGACAGAGACGAGTGGAGAAGGAAAATAAAAACATTAGGCACAGAAACATGTGTAAACATTGAAAATCTGTAAATATGTGTGTGTGTGTGTGTGTGTGTGAGAGAGAAAGAGAGAGAGAGAGAGAGAGAGAAGAAAGAGAGTGGAGGAGAAAAGAGAGAGTGAGAGAGAGAAAGAGAGAGTGAGAGACAGACAGAGAGTGAGAGAGAGAAAGATGAGTGAGAGGAGAGAGAGAGAGGAGAGAGCAGAAAGAAGAGTGAGAGAGTAGAAGAGAGAGAGAGAAAGAGAGAGTGAGAGAGAGAAGAGAGAGTGAGATAGAGACGAGATAGTGAGAGAGATAAAGAGAGAGTTAGATAGAGAAAGAGAGGAGAAGAGAGAGAGAGAGAGAGAGACATTCCACGTGAATTTGACATAACAAAGCAACACATTAGTATTATCAATTCGTTTGGTTCATGGCCACGCGGACATAAGTTCTCCATACATCCCTATCCTGAACTAATGTTTTCCAATCATCCTCTGTATAATCTACCTCCCTCAAATCATGGTTAATGTTATTCTCACACCTCATTCTTGGTCTACAACCTGGGGGTTTTACCTCTGGTTTTATTACAAGAAGCTTCCTCTTACATTCCCCATTTGTGCCACATGTCCTGCCCATCTCAGTCTATGAGACTTAACTGTTCTTGTTATATCTGTAGCTCAGTGGTAGCTGTCTGTTCATCTCTCTTTGGTCCGAGATGTTGAAGTAATGAAAATCAATATTAGTTAATATGTCCACCGCTGTAGTCTCGAGGTAGTGTGCTGTCTTGTCGCACAGCGGGCCCTGGGTCGATCCCCGGTCAGAACAAGTTTCCTGGGTGAGGTTTTTTCGGGGTTTTACCTCACCTATAAGACGGATGTCAAGAAACTTTAAGGTCCAAACGGTCCCCGAACATCATATGACCATCATACTGATCATCATTCATTCGCCTTAGATTAAATTTAGGATTAAGTACTCTCCTGGCGCACCACTAGCATCACCACCCATCTTATCATCGGAACAGCGTAACCTTGCCTTCCAGGCGCCCCAACCTCAGAAATGGGTTAAAATTACGCCGATGCAATGAGAGAACACCAGAAATGTCGAAATGACAAACCTGGGGCATTAAAATATTAGTTCATGTAATACATAAGAAAAATGAATTCCTCGCTCAGAGCGTTAAGAAAGAAAAAAAACGATGTAGTAGGCCTATTTTATGTTAGAGCAACTTACTGGCTCTATTTAATCCGAAGGTTCGTGTTATTGAAAGAAATAAAAAAATTAATATTGGTGTGTTATGGTGGTACATGGAGAATTATCATGTTCTAAACCCGTGTAATCAATGAAATCGATTAAAACAAAAAAGTCCTAGTCTATTGTAATGAAAACAATAGAGTATTGTAATGCGTGGACTATATCAGTTGATATCTACAGAAAAAATGTTATCTGGAGCTATGGAAAACTGTGGACAAATGACATTCTTTTCTTTACCTGCACTTTTTTCATCAAACACTCTGTTGGGTTTAATTAAAAAATTACAATGTTCCTCTCTTTATTCACCCCTTGCTTTGTGACGATCTCTTTGTCAATGGTTCGGCTCTGCAATGTATATTAAATGAAACCCTCTTCTCAGTCGACTTTCATCATATTGGACAATTCTTTTTATGTCGCTTTAACTGCAATGATAATATTGAGATTTCTTTGTACAATTAGCTATTGTTACGGTAGTTCATTTTAGTAATTATATATTTAAAGTAATGTAAAGTAATCCCACTACAGGCCTCGGGAGGCCCTTGGGGTAGTAGGAGATTAAGGTTCCCACTTTTTCTGGACAATCGGCACTCGATGTTAGCCGGGTTGTCAGCCCTGCGTGACGGCCGCCTTTACCCCAGAACAAGCGTCCTGTACTCATTTCCGTTAGAGGCTGAGTCGACCCCCAGGGCCATAGTGCCGCCAGAAGGTTTTGATCAGTTTAAAAATCCTGACCCCACCGGGACTTGAACCATCGACCTTCCGACTTGTAGGAATTTAATAATTAAATTCAATACTTTATTGTAATAAGAAATGCATTACCGATGTACCTGCTAATAAATGATCGAGTTACTGTGTTATAGAAGTGATTTTTGCTCTCCGTTCTCCTGACCTTTTCTTGTTTATCAGAACAATGCGGCTTGCCTTTCACTGGTCCAGCCCAACTTCGCCCACCCACAGAATTGGCCCTCCCTAGTCACGAATCTGGCTCTATTATGTAACATTTCATCTCTTAAGTATCGCATGCCATTACAGATTTTTTTCGTCATATCAAAACATATTAAAAATTAATAACTTTTTACATGAACGAAGTAGCTAATTTTGAATCTGTATTCCATGGGTTAACAAATTAAACGTAGGTTCATTTCTGGAAATGCATGAAATTATGCATTACAGAGACTTTTGTCGTTCCAAATTCTATAAAAAAATCAAACTAAAAATATATAAAATGACATTTTTCAAATTATATTATATGGACTCGAAATGTGGCCTTTTACTGCAAGAGTGAGAAAAGATAACGGGTATTTGAGAATAGAGTTCTTAGATAAATTTTTGGACTAAAGAGAGATGAACAGGCAGACTACATAAGTGAGTCTCATTGGGTCGGTGTGTTGACCACATGCCATCCATGACATCTACGTGTAGGCTAAGTAAGGTAACTAAAAATTAACTTGGTCTAGAAACTTCTTATAAAGGAGAGGCTATGGCTGAACAATGGGCTGTGTCATTATAGATAGATAGATAGATAGATAGACGTATTAGTGAGCTACATGATATTTATGGGAAACCAGATATAATAAGAATATTTACGTCTCATAGATAGCGATGAGGAGGTCATGTGACACGAATAGAGAATTGGAGAGGGAATGGAAACATTAGAAGGAAAAACTAGAGGGAAAGCGCCCAGTAGATCGGCCAAGAAAGAGATGGTTTGAGGGAGATAAATTGTACAGGGAAATTATTGGAAAACATTACATCTGGAGAGGTTTATGGAGAGCTTATGTTCGAGCGGGCATGAACATCCGGGTTTGATAGAGCCACTAAGTTAGTTTGTTTATTCATAATAATATATAATTAGTAGTCCACCGCTGTGGTTTCCAGGTAGCGTGCTGCCTTGTCAAGCAGCGGGCCCGGGTTCGATCCCCGGTCGGGACAGGCTCTTGGGTGAGGTTTTTTCGGGGTTTTTCCTCACCTGTAAGATAAATGTCACAAGCTTAGGGCCCAACGGTCCCCGAAAATTATCCGGCCATCATCATCCTTATCATTATCATCATCATCCTTCACCGGTGTGGAAGGCAATGGGAAGCTACCACACCTATATTTCCCTAGTAAAGCTGCAAAGCATAGCATTAAAAATGCTATGATTGCAGTGAAAGACCTTCCCTCGGGCAGAATTACTATGGATGAATGGATGGATATAATTAGTGAAGATGTACAATAATTATAAAGGAAGATGCCAAAAAATGGAAACACCATTTCGGCTTACTCACAACCCTTATAATAAAAAATGCATATCTTTACATACAAAATTACGACACTATAACACTGTAATTAATCCAGAGTGCCTCTATGGAGCAGAAACATTAATTTTTAACAGAAAAAAAAATATCGAAAATATAGTAAAAAAAGAATGCAAAATTATGAGAAAAGTTTTAGGTCCACAAGTCATAGGTGAAGCATTTAGACTCAGAAGTAAAAAGGAAATAAAAATATATACAGCCAATCATACTGATATTAGAAAACGAAGGTTAAAATTCTATGGCCATATTAAACGAATGAACTCAAATAGGCTTACAAAACAGATAATGGAATTCTACGAAAACAGAAGTAAAGCTCCAGTGGATACTATGAAGTGGATTGATGAAGTCAAAAAGGACTTAAAATTGGCAGGAATTACTAAAGAAGATATCCCAAACAGAGATATATTTAGAAATAAGGTGAATAAGTGGCAAGTTGACCAAGAGGACAAACCGAAGAAAAAAAAAACTGGAACAACTTGGATAGATGATAGAAAACCAAGCTCATAGCAAAGAATGAAAGAAATTTGGGCTCAAAGGAAACGCCTCTAAGTACTTTGCGTAGTCCTACATGGGCTCATCCGCAATCAAAAAGGAAGAAATCAATACTCATGAAGAAGCTACTTGAATTTGTACGCATTTCATGAAATTTGATAATATTACACCTTTTTTTTGTCACACCGCGGTCCTGATATTTATGTACAATAATGAAGATAATGGGGCAATGGGTTTAGGAACCAGTGAACTCACGAAGTAGCCTGGAGCTCGGTTCGAGTTCAGTCAAGTGTAAAGTTGCAAGACGGTTCTCAAAGTGCTTCCGTTCTTGCATGACGTTCAGCATCATTTTGCAGTTAACACCAAACATTTATTAGTAGAGCTTTCAAGTTGAAGACCTACAAAATGACTAAAAAATACCTTTAAAGAGACCTAAATATGTCCAACAAAAGACCTAGAAACTGGAAAAAGGACGTAAAAAGTCTTACAGTTGCTAAAGAGTGGATAAAGACAACCTTGCCGTCTTCACCCTCTGCTTCAGGTTAATTTCACAAAGTGCAACTTCTTTGAAAATTTGAAGTCGAAATAAAATAGTTGAGGCGGACAGTAAGCTGGTGGTTAAAAATAGAGATATTTTGTGAAGGTTCATTGTTTCTCGCGGAACAAAAGTGTTTGGAATGCGAAAGTCTTTAGAAAGTAAAACTAATAATTATTTTTAAAAGAAGTTGGAATTGATACTAGACTCTAGGGATACTTAATTATACAAATGGTACAAAAGTAGTCAAAATGAGGTAAAGTTGTAAAAAAAAGGCGTTTTAAGACATAAAAAAGGCTAAGAAAGGACCGATAAGCCAAAAAACTTCGAAAAAAGACAAAAAAAAAGGCAAATATGTTTTCCGTTAAACTGCACATTTGCTCCCAAATATGTATAAGACATTTTCATTGTATTTAATACAAAGTATTCATGCGTAAAATCTGCGCACTTTTATTTTCACTCTGTATATACACACACAACTGTTGTGGTGAAGCTTCTCCATTTGCCAATCTCTTCTCTCATGGGACCGAATATTCGTCTTAGAGTTCTAGTTCGTAATACTTTCAGCTTGTTCTTCCCTTAATGTAAAACCCCCCGTTTCACTCCCTTAGAACACTACAGACAAGTTTTTAGATTCTTATACTATACAAAATCCGTGAAAGTAAATATCAATAAAACTAAATATATGGTCACACATAAAAATACAGTATATAATGGAAATGAGAGAAATTTTGAAGAAGTGGCTGCATTCAAATACATAGGAACAATAATGGAATAGTTCCCCGATAAGAGATAGAAGTCAAAAAATTCGAAAGCCGAGTTTTCAATGGATTACTGATATATCTGGAGAATATCATGACATGTTGCATGTAAAACTATCCCTGCTCTCTTCCAGACCTGTTTTATTTATTTTTAAAAGTTGGCTTTCAAGCGAATAGTGATCTGTATGTAACAAAATGGCGGAAGAAGTTAGTCAAGCCGTGAGAAGCAGTTTATTAGGTTAGATCTGTTTTCGGGTAACTATTTAATTACAAATAGGAATGAGATGCACAAAAAATTAAACATAGGCTCAATTCTGAAAACGTACGCTATTATATATATAAAAGGGACTCTTATCGTCTCAACTTCTCTCAAAAAACATTAAACCGAAAATAAAAAAAAACTTATTCTTCCAGTTATATTATATGGATGCGAAACATGGACTCTTATTTTAAGGGCGGTAAAAAGGTTACGAGTATTTGAGAATAAAGTTCTTAGGAACATTTTTGAACCAAAGAGAGATAAACAGACAAGTGAATAGAGAAGACCACGTAACAGTGAGCTACATAATGTTTATGGGAAACGAGATACAATTACAACAGTTAAGTGTCCTAGACTGCAATGGGCAGGACATGTGGCACGAATAAAAACGAAAGAGAGGCAAGGACATTTCTTGTAGGAAAACGAAAGGGAAACCACCCAATAGGTAGGCTACGAATGAGGTGGGAGAATAACATTATTTTCATGACTTGAAGGAAATAGATTATATAGGGGATGAATGGAAAACATTTACTCATGATATAAATTTATGGAGGGCTTATGTCTGAGTTTGATATGAACCAACGGATTCGATAGTTCCTGTAAATTCGTTAGTTAAACGAGAATGCAGGAGACATTGAATCGAATAATAACATAAATTTGCTGCTTTAATTCGGTATGTAATATATTAGTGTGTACGATTTTGAAATAAAACTCGTCGGGGTTTGAAGAAAGGAGTGTGGCTCCGAATATTATTGCATTTTAGAGATATTTCGCAAGAAAAGTGCATTCTTGTTTGTGCAAAAATAGTATATCATTCAAATGAAAAACTAATTGCCCATTGCTGTGGTCTCGGTATAGCGTTGCTGCTTCGTACGCAGAGGTCTCGGATTCGATCCTCGTTCGGGACAAGTTTCCTAGTTTTTTTCGGGGGTTTTTTCCTACCTGTAAGACAAATGTCAGGAAATTGTAGGCCCAAATGTCTCCGAACATCATCTAGTCATTATAATTATCATTATATTTGCCATGTTTAGTATGATTGTGTATATGGGTGTGTGAATGGTTTGTTTCGTTTTAATGTTGTGTTGTCTCGGATGAGGCGTTGACATTGAGCTGATAACTCATTCAGGAATGTGCTCCATGCCCTTGTGTGGTTAAAAAAGTATGTGTGATCCATAGTTTAAAATCTCTCTCCCGACAGTTGGTACCGGGTGACGTGGGGCCTGTATGAAGTACCGTACCTATTAGGTTAGATATTAAACTAAGTTAATTGAATAAAAAAAAAGCTAATGGTCGAATGACATATACCCTTTTCACATAAAGAATATTGTAATATTTTTCTTGATGCCACTTAGTAACTCTAAAACACAATTTTTGGACTTATATCCCTTTCCACCAACAATAATGAAGTACTTATATTGTAATTATTGTTTTAATTGTCATGTTTAATTTTGTTTCAGGTACAGTAATGCTAATTTATACAAGACTTACGTTCAACTGTAGTAGTTTTCCAGAACTCTGAACTGTTATTATCATCACTGTGTAAGTAGCAGATAGTTTATTTTTACTGTTAAACCCACTGAATGTTTTTAGTTTCCGAATCACGAACCGTATTGAGGATCGCCATTATTTTTAAATTCCCAAGAGATCCCAACTCAGGAAATGACTTTCATTTCTATTTCCATCGAGCCGGAGATCAGTTTCGCAGAAATAGCCAATAAGCGATGAGCATTATTGATATTGTAAAATGGCGCCGTATTACTAACTGAACGTTACTTACATTATATACAACGGATTACATATTTAACTCATACTTGTATTTTTTTTTCATGATAGTGCGTTCTGTCATACTTACAGGAATGGCGACTTTGATTCAAAGTTCAATTTCTTAAATTTCGGAGTTGCCAACCAATAAATAAATAAATAACTGTACTGTAATATTACAAATAACCTACCTAGGGCGGTAAGAAAATCACTGCCCTTTAAGTATACTACGTAGAATATATACACACAAATATATTTCCAAAAGGTAGTGTTATATATACATTATATGAAACAAATCACTACATTTTAAATTATTGAACTTTATTTGAAATTATATAAAGCAATAAATCCGTACGTGCCGCCATTTTATGCCTGATTGGTGTCACGGCCTGCTGTAGTCTCAACTAAATTATTTTCGGCATTTACCGTATATACATTGGCCAGAATGCTAACGTCAGTCAGTTGTTTATAACGAACGCAAATATTTGCAACAAATATATTATTTTACTATTATTTATTATTTTGAAAACACCATCTTGGAAAAAATAATGTAGAACACACGTTTGTGAAGTGTTTTACAAAATCTCGGAAATTAAAAATCTCGCTGTCGCTTGATTTTAAATAATTTCATAGCTTTTCTAAAAACCACTTCCCAACCTCGCAGTATAATATATGCCTATTATTAATAATATAGAGTCCTGCGCAATAGCCGAGTGGTTAAGGCAAGAAGCCTTGGCGCAGAGCTACGGGACTTGCGCTGGTTCGAGTCCCCATGGGAAGACATTTTTCTCATGGAATTTCGGCCAGAATGTGCCAGTGCCCACCCAGCATCGTGAGGTATTTGGGTAACTGCAATAAGTAGCGACTCTAGATTGAGAAAACCAGCTATAACGGCTGGGGACCCGACATGCTGACCACATATCACCCCTACACTGGCTTATGATCGTCTACCTTTGTGATTAACACATGTGGAGGGTGAGGCCAGCAGCCGGCTGGTAGGCGAATGGCTTTCTAGGCCTGTCGCGCTTCTAGTATTAATAATATAGGCCCTACATTTCGTCACTGTTATCAACTCATTTTTAAAGTTTTTTATATTTTGAAGTTTTATTTTTTAATGATAAAATTTAATTAATTACTGGTCAATTATCCTCGTCTTCAAAGCGTTAAGGTGTTTTAAGTCTAGCCATAGCTTTCTTCATAATCATTCCTATCTAAAGCCTTCTGTTCGTCTTTTTATGCCAGCCTTTGTAAGTTCAGCCTGGACGTCATCAAACCTACTAACAAGAGAACAGTTAACAATTGCAAGCAGAAACCTACCTTTAAATTTCTCCCAAATCTCACTTCCATAAACAACAAATTTAATTATAGTTTTATCTATATATATAATCGTACTTCCCCGTGTGAGGATTGCAGTGCTCCCCAGTGGACGTTTTTTTTAATTAAGCATGTTTTGTTACGCATATTTACCATAGATGTCAGCGAATAATATATGGGGTCGGTATATCGCTTCAATGGGAAACTAAGGTAGACCACATCCCTTGGACACTTCACCCTTAAAAAAATAGTATCAAAACGCCCGGGCCTGATTTAACACCTAGGCAAATGAGGCTGACGACAAAGATACATAAACATTATTCTTCTTCCTCTTCCTTTGGCCTTACGGTTCTCTGAGAGTCTTGAACTCCTTCATAACAACTGCCCATTTTTTTCTATTACTAGTTTTCTGTTTCAGTTGTCTTCTTCAACCTTAGTCAACCATCTTAATTTTTTCTTCCAACCTTTCTTTTCCTTCCGGTTTCCCCTCTGAAATCTTTCTTGCTCCATCCGCAACAGATGTCCTACCCATTCCTGTCTCTTTCTTCTATCTCCTACCAGTTCTAAATTCCTATACAATTCTTTCAATTCTTGTTCCTGTACAGCTCCATATATCATCCTTAATATTTTTCTTTCCCATGTATTTAACAGTGTACTTATTTTTTTTCATAATGTCCATATATAAAAAAATATAAAACTCTTTTCATTCAATAACGAATTCCTAAGTATTGAAGTGATTTGTTTGCCTCCCTATCACTCGCCCATGTACCCAACTGGGATACGCAAATCTACCTCATGCCTGAAATGAAAATTTTCAGAGAAAAATTTAAACTATTAAAAGAGCATTGTTACATAGAAATAACTCACTGATACTATCAAACCCGTCGGTTGATTACCGTGCGGCAAAGCCACATCCCTATCCTGAGCTAATGATTTACAATAATCTCCTATGTAATTTACTTCCCTCAAAACATTGTTAATATTATTCTCTCAGCTTATTGTTGTCCTACCAACTGAGCGCTTTTCCCTGATGTTTCTACAAAAAGTTTCCATTCCCCTCTTTCATTCCTCATTCGTGCCGCATAACTGCCCAATCCCAGTCTTTGAGACTTAAATGTTCTTCCTATATTTGGTTTGTTATATAGATCATGTAGTTCACTGTTATGTAGTCTTCTGCATTCGCCTGTCTGTTCGTCTCTCTTTGGTCCAAACATTTTCGTAAGAACTTTATTCTCAAATATTCGTAATGATTTCTATAACCCCAAAGTGAGAGTCCATGTTTCACATCCATAATATATAACTAGGAAAATAACAGTTTTATATATTTTCAGTTTAACATTTTTGAGAGAAGTTGGAACGACGAGAGTCCATGTAATACATAATAGCACATATTTACAGAATTGAGCCTTTGTTTAATTTCTTTGTACATCTCATTTCTTAGAAAATACTCACTAAAATTAGACCTCTACCTTAGAATGGAGAGTCTGTTTTATCTGTAAGCGAGGACCTGCAGTCTTAACACAGGCGTATCGATCATGCTCTGTGACCCACTACCTTGACCCACCCCAGGTGACCTCAGCACCCGCACTCCTTCCATATTTCATTATTAATTATTCACCTGTTTACACATATTAGTGCTCTAGACCTAGATTATTAAGATATAACAGTATGGAACTGGAAGTAGAATATTACAATATGAAACTAAATGTATTGGGTGATACATACAAATGATTGATTGAAAATTATGAAAATGGGTCAGCTAATGACAAATGAGGGAAATTTTGAGGAAGTGGCTGAATTCAAATATCTAGGAACAATAATCACAAATAGGAATGAGATGCACAAAGAAATTAAACATAGGCTCAATTCTGGTAAAGCGTGCTATTATGCATTACAGAGACCCTTCACGTCCCAACTCCTTTAAAAAATGTTAAACTGAAAATATTTAAAAATTCTTATTCTCTACCAGTAATATTATATGGGTGCGAAACGTGGACTCTTACTTTAATGGAGGAAAGGAGATTAGGAGTATTTGAGAATAAAGTTCTTAGGATTTTTTTGAACCAAAGAGGAGATGAACAGACAGATGAATGGAGAAGACTACATAACAGTGAACTACTTAATAGGAAGCCAGATATAATAAGAACAGTTAAGTCTCGTAAACTGCGATGGGTAGGACACGTGGCACGAATGGGGAATGAAAGGCGTGTATAGAAAGCTTCTTGTAGGAAAACCAGAGGGAAAACGACCAGTTGGTAGACCAAGAAATGAGGTGGGAGAATAACATTAACTATGATTTGAGGGAAGTAGATTATACAGGAATGATTGGAAAACATTACTCAGGATAGATATGTATGGAGAGCAGCCATGAACCTATGGATTCGATAGTGCCAGTTAGTTAGTTATTAGCAAATAGTAAACAACAAAATGTCTGTCACGCAAAAACTGCGTAAATTAAGCGAATTCCTCAGAAATGTTGAATTTATGGTTCAATTTTGCTAGTTTTGTAGATCATCATCATGAACATTGTAGTAGGATCTGTCACCTGTAATTTACTCAAGGTGATCTTGGTGAATCCATCTACATCTTGTTGATATTGTAGAGATAGTTTTTCTAATTCTGTTGATATTTGGTTAGTATATCATTTAATATATTTTCGACTTTCAATTTTTTTCTGATGTCAATATTTCTTTGATGATCTAACCTTGTGAATCCAAGAAGTGGTCTCAAAAATCTCGTTTGTGCTGCTTCTTACTTCTACTTTATTTAGCTGTTTGCAGAATATTTTTTCTCCAATTCAACCAGATTGTCTTTTATGATATTTCTTGCTTTCTCCCCTGGTACTGGGGATCAATTTGTTAGGTTGGGGGCACCTGGAATGCGTAGTTACCTTACCCCAATGATATGATTGGTAATAGATGATAATAAAGTGCCAGGAAAGAGTCTTTAACCTAAACTTAACCTAAATTCCAGACCATGGGCAACCACAGGAATAATTCCCTTTAAGGAAAAATTCCTAATGGTCTGACTGGAAATCGAACACGGATCTCATAAACTGTAGTCAGAATAGCTGACCACTAGCCCATGAAGCTGCTCGTGCTTACGGAAAAACATATTTCTTTTCTTAACAAAGTGAAGAAAGAACCTCAATTTCTGATGTCCAACTAATTTTAAAGGTGTTAGAACGGGCGGTGAAAACAAATAACGGTTCTTAATTTCGGGTTTTAGGTAAACCTACATTTCTAATGGTCGGATTTCGCTGCTTTTTTTTTTTTTTTGACAAATACCTTCCTCGTTTTATCGAATAACGTAATATTGAGTTTTGTTGCGAAACATCGAAAATTGAGACCGCTACACCTATTTGTAAATTTTCGTTTCAGGTGAACTCCAATATCTTAGTATCCGAGTTTGCTTTTTTATTTGGATGCTATATGCCAATTTTGGTTCTGATAAAACAAAACCACATGGTCTTTTAAACACCTATGGTTAGTTCAAAGTAAAGTCACCAAATTTACAATATAAAATATGACTACACTTTAATTGGCATAATACTAATTTATCTTCATATTATTCTTTATTTGCAGGATTTTAATCCAGTTTATTTCCCAAATCTCTCCTCGGAGGAAGATATATTTGTGGTGTATTGGCTTGTCTTCCTCTTGCTCTTCTCCCGTCCATTGCTCTAACTTCTTTAGCTCGTTTAACAAGTCTCTTGTCTTCCATTCTTTCTATATGATCTTTCCAATATTTTCATCTGTCTGTAATAAATTTGGTTATGTCTTGAATTTGACATTTGTCTCTAATTTCTGTATTGTGTATCCTATTAAATAATGTTTTTCCCTGAATAGTTCTTAAGATATTCATTTCACAAGAACTTATTATTTGTTTAGTTTTTGTTGTATCAACCCTAGCTTCTGCTCCATATATGAATAACTGGACGAACTATCGTTTTGTATATGCGGAATTTGCTCTCTGTTGACATATGTTTGTTGCGTCAAATTAAATATTTTGATGTACCCTTATATTTGTGCTGCTTTATCGGCTTGTTTCTTTACTTATTTTATTAGATTTTTAGTGTTTGTTATTAATACACCTAAATAATTAAATTCTGATATTTGTTTTATAATTTTTTTCGGTCATTCTCTCACCCTAACTTGCCCAAACTAGCACTAACTCGTCCATTTCTCACCCTAACTTTCCCACTGATACATGTGGACTCCTGGAATAGAATCTCCTTGTATATGAGTAAACGTGTTGGTAATTGGTTTCTAGCGGGAAAATCTGTTAATAAGTTGTCCAACATGACGTTAGCAGGTCACTTTATCTCCACTCGAATATTCACAAGTGACACCCTGGCATAAATATCCCAGAGTGGTCCTCAGATACAAGATATATGGAGAATTAGAACGAACCCAGGAATTGAAAGAATTATATAGGAATTTAGATCTGGTAGGAGATACTAGAAGAAAGAGACTAGAATGGGTAGGTAGAGGGGAAACAGGAGGGAAGGAAGGAGAGAGGTTGGAAGACAGACACTAGGATGGTTAGATAAGGTTGAAGAAGACTTAAGACAACTGAAGGTTAAAAGATGGAAGCAGAAGTCAGGAATAGGGAAGAATTTGCAGATGTTATGAAGGAGGCCAAGATTCTTAGAGGACCTTAGAGCCAAAGGAGGAGGAGGAAGAAGAAGAAGAAGAAAAAGAAGAAGAACCACCATACTGGCCGAAATTCCATGTTAATTTTTCTTCCCCTGTATGGACTCGAATCAAGTCAAGTCCCGTATCTCTGAACCGAGACATGATGCTATAATCGGTGCTAGGACTACGGCGGGTAACGTCTTGTAATCTACGACAAGCGACACACAACCTTACTTCCCTGCCGAAGGAAAGGATGTTCAGGATTTGTACGTATTTAATCCATCACTAGTCAACTCATTCATATTACAGCAAATATTTGAAAAAAGAAAAAAAAAGAGAGAGAGAGAGAGAGAGAGAAGAAGAGAAGAGAGAGAGAGAGAGAGAGAGAGAGAGAGAGAGAGAGAGAGAGAGAAGAGAGAGAGAGAGAGAGAGAAAAGAGAACATAACCTACAAACGCATGTTGCTTTTATTGATTTTGAGAAAGCGTTTGATTATGTTGATAGAGATGAGTTATGGAAAATTGTGGAAATACATGGCTACCCCGCAAAATTAATTTATGTGGTAAAAAGTTTGTATGTAAAATCTCAAATTATAATAAATATAGGCACATCGAAGACCGAAGCTATTTAAATAAAGAGAGTTGTAAGACAAGGGTGTAGTTTATCACCTACTCCTTTTAATCTATATATTAATGACATCCAAAATTTTGGAAAAGTATTGTTAATTTAGGTATAAGAATAGACCGTTTTAAAATATTAAACGTTTTAATGTATACTGACAATGTGGTTATTATTCAAGAAAATGAAAATAATTTGCAGTACTCTTTACATCAATTAAATCAGTTATGGCAAGAATATAATTTTAAAATATCAAAAGAAAAAACAAAAATAATGACATTTTGGGGAAACGAACATATAAGATCAAAAATCATAATAGACAACAAACCTCTGGAACAAGTAACACATTTTGATTATTTGGGTTGTAATTTTACTATAAACACAAAAACTGAAAGATACATAAATATGAAACTGTCCAAATTTCAAATTATATGCGGAACTATACATAAAACATTGAAGAATAAAACAAGAAGAGATACTAGATTGAAGTTTTATAAAACATTGGCAATTCCTGCATTACCTTATGGGAGCGAAACTTGGGCAATGACCAAAAAAATTACAAAGTAGAATACAAAGTGCAGAAATAAACTTCCTTAGTAGAACGAAAGGCTGCACAAGATTGGATAGGATAAAGAATGAAGATATAAGAACAGAGTTAAATATATATCCATTGAAAGAGAAAAATCAAAGAATATAGAGAGAAATGGTTTACGCATGTGGAAAGAATGAATGTAATGAGAGTACCAAGAGCAGCATTCAACTACAAAGCCAAGAGGTTCAAGGAATGTAGGAAGGCCAGTGAAAAGATGGACAGAACAACTGTGAGGCGGAACAGGCAATTTTTTGCCTAGCCCGTGAAGTGAAGAAGAAGAAGAAGACTAGTCCACTCGGTTCGAGTGTTTTGAAATATAAGTTTCATATAAACAAATAGTCTGAAAAGTTACTACACCTAAACATGTAAATAATTAACTAATTGACTAGCACTATCCAAGCCGTAGGTTCATGGCCGCGCGGACAAAAGCTCCCCATACTTTCCTATCCTGATTACTTACTTACTTACTTACTCACTGGCACTATCGAACCCATAGGTTCATGGCCGCGCGGACATAAGCTCTCCATACATCCCTATCTTGAGCTAATGATTTCCAATCACTCGCTGTATAATCTAATTCCTTCAAATCATAGTTATTGTTGTTCTCCCACCTCATTCTTGGTCTACCAACTGGACGTTTTCCCTCCGGCTTTCCTACAAGAAGCTTCCATCCACGTCTTTCATTCCCCATACGCGCAACATATCCTGCCCATCGCAGTCTATGAGACTTAACTGTTCTTATTATATCTGGCTTCCTATAAAGACCATGTAGTTCATTGTTATGTAGTCTTCTCCATTCACCTGTCTGTTCATCTCTCTTTGGTCCAAAAATTTTCCTAAAAAACTTTATTCTCAAAAACTCGTAATCTCATTTCCTCCCTTAAAGCAAGAGTCCATGTTTCGCACCCATATAATATCCTGAATTATATTTCTCAATCATCGCCTGTATAATCTATTTCCCTCAAATCGTGGTTATTCTCTCACCCCATTCTTGGTCTATCAACTGGGTATTTTCCTTTCTTGTTTTCCTACAGAAGCTTTCACGACCCTATTTCATTCCCCATTCGTGCCACGTGTACTGCCCATCGCAGTATACGAGACTTAACTATTCTTTTTATATTTGATTTTCTGTAAAGATCATGTAACTCACTGTTACGTAAGTCTTCTCACTTCGCCTGTCTGTTCATCTCTCTTATGTCCAAAAATTTTCCAAAGAACTTTGTTTTCAAATACTCAATCATTGCTCCTCTCTTAAAGTAAGAGTCCATTTTTTGCATCCATATAATATAACTGGGAGAATAACAGTTTTTATATATTTTCAGTTCGACGTTTTTTTTAAATAGTTGGGACAGCAAAAGTCCCTGTAATGCATAATAGCATGAATTTCCAGAATAGAGCATATGTATTATTTCTTTCTGGATCTCATTCCTATTTGTAATTATTATTCCTAGGAACTTGAATTCAGCCAGTTTTCCGAAATTACTCTCATTTTTCATTAACTGTACATTTCCATTATATAATGTATTTCTATGTGTGAACATATATTTTAGTTTTACTGATGTTTACTTCCAGTCCCAGGTAAATAATATAACCTAAAATATTAAATATTCATTTAAAAATATTCCAAAAAGATAAGTGAATTTATTAACAATCTTGAGTCACGAAAATGACACTTGTTGTTTGGCCAGAAAAACAAAACACGCAAACATTCTCACACTAATGGTCTGAATACCTTCAAGCAAAATGGCTGTGTGGTCCTACATCACAAACTAAAACAATGTTTAAGTGCAGCCAACTTCTATGAGAAAGAAAATGATGTAATGATGGAAGTAAATGTTTTGCTAAATGCATACGATGTGCTAACTCGAAACAAACTTTCCCAGTTTTCAAAAACGTAATTGAACGCGTTACAAAACAACAGTTTACAAAATCATATGATGTAACTACAGAAACATAAAAATGTTAATTTAAAGCTGAAATAAAAAAAATCGTAATCAAACAAAATAAGTTCCGTCACGCAGGGACTGCGTAAATTAAACGAATTACTCACCAAATCGAAGTTATGGTGGAATTTTCGCTGGTTTAGGAAAAATGTATTTCTTTTGTTAAATTGGAGAATCTCATTTTCTCATGCTAACTTATTTAAACGCCTAATAATGCAAAGAAAATACCAATAGTTATGTTTGGAAGCGAAAGATGGATATTATCAGAAAAAGATAAGTGCCTATTAAATACATGGGAAAGAAAAATATTAAGGAAGATATATTGAGCAGTACAGGAATAAGATATATGGAGAATTAGAACGAACCAGGAATTGAAAGAATTATATAGGGATTTAGATCTGATAGGAGGTATTAGAAGAAAGAGACTGAAATGGGTAGGACATGGGTTGCGGATGGAGCAAGAAAGAGGTGCAAGTAAGATTTTAGTAGGGAAACCGGAAGGAAGAAAAAAGGTTGGAAGACAGAAACTAAGATGGATAGATAAGATTGAGGAAGATTTAAGACAACTGAAGATGAAAGGTGGAGACAGAAAGCTAGGCATAGGGAAGAAGGAGGCCAAGGTTATTTGAGACCGTAGAGCCAAAGGAGGAGGAAGAAGAAGAAGACTACAGAGAAAACAAACCTATCATAACCTAAGTTGTTACCTTTTTTAAGTATTGTTGTATAATTTGACATAAATTAAAATAATTTCTACTGATTAATTTTTCTCTTACTTTATTAAAATATAAATTAAACTAATGGATTTTATTCGATACATTGTCAATTTAAGGATTGATTAATTTTTTTTTATATTTCGATATTTTTCAAAGGTTAGCGGTCGCTAGAGCTATTTTTCAAATTCGGGTTTCATGCCTCTATTGGTCGGATTTCCCTGATTTTTTATGAATCCCTTCCTCGTTTTTTAATAGCATATATTGAGTTTCGTTGCGAAAAATTGATAATTGCGACAGCTAGAATGATTTTGCAATCTTTTTTTTCACACGAACTTGTCCTCCTAACGGTTTAATTTTGCTGGTTAAAGAACTTAACTATTATTCCTTTAATTGATTGCTATGTGCCTAATTTCGTTCGGAAAAATTAATAAACGGCCGGTTGAGCATTAACACACACACACACACACATATATATATATATATATATAGTCCACCGCTGTGGTCTCGAGGTAGCGTGCTGCCTTGTCACGCAGCGGGCCCGGGTTCGATCCCCGGTCGGGGCAGTTTTTCTGGGTGAGGTTTTTATCGGGGTTTTTCCTCACCTGTAAGACAAATGTCAGGAAAACTTTAAGGCCCAAACGGTCCCCGAAATCATATGGCCGTCACTATCATGATCATCCTTATCATTATCATCATCATCCTTCACCGGTGTGGAAAGCAACGGGAAGCTACCACACCTACACAATTCCCTAGTAAAGCTGCAACCATAGCATGCAAATGCTATGATTGCAGTGAAGGACCTGCCTTCGGGCAGAATTACTATGGATGGATATATATATATATATATATATATATATATATATATATATATATATCATGGTCATTTTCGGTGTCTACACATTGGGTCATTGAAAATCTGTAAACAAATTTCAAAAATATTTTCATGAGAACAGCCTCAATAGCTTCATTTCTTCGGAATTAGCTAAAACAAGAAAACATGAACAGTAAACGAAAAAAAAATCAACATTGGTGTGTTTAGTTAATCATACAAAGTTTCATTGCGGATGTATATACCATGGTATATTCGCTACCATCCGTAGAACGCGGTTCTGTATGATACAACTTTTTTTACGAGTTTCAAGTTAAGCTCCACATTGGACAGCTATTTCTCAAATATATGTAGTCTGTCCATGGAATGTGTAGAGAAATTCACCATCTCTGCGATGATATATTTTTCTCGCTTGAAGCTCAAGAGTAAAATGAGTAATTTAAGCGTGATCTGTTCTCCCTCCTGCCCTTACTTCCGAGGCCTGACTGGCCATGCATTTTTGCGAGGAAGTCCGATGTTTCAGGGTCCCTTTTCGAGGGTTTGAGAGTTGATGTGAATGTATGGAATCTGTAGCTTATTAAACGAAACTTGAGAGTATATGCGAATATATGAAACTTGCATTTTTGCCCACCCCCTACATATATGCCTTATTTTTAACAGCTTCTCTACAGATTCTGCGGACAGACTATAGTATTGCTAAATGAGTTACTATGTATATTTTTTGCTTTTAATTGAATAGTTGCCCATAACAAAATTGTAATTTTTTTTTTTCCAAATTTGATTGTTATATGGAAAAAGGTCCCATATGCCATTAACAATTCTTCTTCCAGTAAAACTCAACTGGGAGAAAAAAAACGACAATTTCAGCTTTTTGGGCTGTAATTGTTCATGACAACTTGTTAAAGCTTTTTAAAGTGCTGTAGACTTTTTGGAACTGGTTCCATCTTCAGCATAAATTATTTTTGACTACTGACCCAGTTATAATTGTCTTATAGAGAAGGTTATATATAGGGCAAACTCGGCTAATTTCGTGACACGGATAACTTCGTTATATATTTTTCTTTTGTTTGTAAGGAAATTGTACTGACAAGAAAACAAATTCTTTTTCTGTCTAGTATATGGCAGAAGTTTACTTTCGTCTGTTTTCATATTTGTTATAAGAGCGTTCTTTGAGTGTATTTTATGTTAACTTGTAGAGGAGTGTTTTCATTCACGTTAGAAGTTGTTAATATGTACCTGTCTGTGTTTGAAGAACATTTTTAAATAGATATTCTTCGACACTAAATGTGAACCATGGATTCAGTGTCGAAAATGGCGTCTGTGGTTCCATGAAAAGTGTCAAGGGTTGACTGTTTATAAATGAGAAATTGATACTAGTGAAATGTTTGTAAAATGGAGAGTGATTAAAAAGTTTGTCACGAATTTACTCTAATACTATCACGAATTACAAGAGTTCATCAAACCTCCATAATAAATAGATATATAATTTATTTCATATTGGTAATAAAATAACATATATATTCGACAATTGAACATATATATAAATAAATAAATATATATATATATATATATATGTGTGATTCATATGACCTTAACTTTAATATCCGTAAGACACTAACTAGAAATGTTCTTAATATTAAGGCACAATAGTCTAACCGAGTTTGCTATACTGAGTGCATTCTCATTTAAATTCATGTTAGTATCAATTTATTTTAAAATTTATATTTACCTGTTGTCTTATAATTATTTGTTTCTATTTATTTAAACTCGTATGTCATTAATAATTGTTCTCTTTTTGTATATATCTTGTACATATTATATATTTAATTCGTTAAATCTAGAGTAATCAAAATGCATAATAAATATTAATTGTATTGTTTTTATAACAATTAATCATTTATGTTTTTTTGTAATTTAGATGTAAGACTATTTTTTTTGTTGCATTTTTAAATCCTGGTTGAGTGGCAGACAAGGCCTTAAGGCCTTAACTCTGCCAGGTAAAATAAAGCTATTATATTATTATTATTATTATTATTATTATTATTATTATTATTATTATTATTATTATTATTATTATTATTATGTCCACCGCTGTGGTCTCGAGGTAGCGTGCTGCCTTGTCACGCAGTGGGCCCGGGTTCGATCCCCGGTCGGGGCAGTTTTCTGGGTGAGGTTTTTATCGGGGTTTTTTCTCACCTGTAAGACAAATGTCAGGAAAACTTTAGGGCCCAAACGGTCCCCGAAATCATATGGCCATCATCATCATCCTTATCATCATCATCCTTCCCGGTGTGGAAAGCAAAGGGAGCTACCACACCTACAATTCCCTAGTAAAGCTGCAAGCATAGCATGAAAATGCTATGATTGCAGTGAAGGACCTGCCTTCGGGCAGAATTACGATGGATTATTATTATGATTATTATTATTATTATTATCTTATGCAGTTTTTTTGCAATAGAATTGGAACATAGCTCAGCATCAGTATTGTACATCGACTCGAGGAGACTTCTAGTAGGAAACTAACTTATTACTTGAATGATGGAAAATCAGTTATATTTTTACTGAGAAGAATTTTTTATTCAGGCTTGAGATTATTTTACAAGCTCGAAAATCTTAATTCAAGGGAACCACGGCTCAAAGTCTCTCCCGGAGGACTTGTCCCTTGGATTTTCCCTACCCAAAAAATACATCGACCCCGGTCGAGTTTGAACCCGCGACCATCG
Organism: Diploptera punctata; assembly: GCA_030220185.1. Lineage (NCBI taxonomy): Eukaryota > Metazoa > Arthropoda > Insecta > Blattodea > Blaberidae > Diploptera > Diploptera punctata. The sequence continues at coordinate 56,389 of JASPKZ010001391.1, read as the reverse complement.
GGACTAGAGGCAAGAAATATACCCACTTGACCACCGCGGCCGACTCTAAGATCGATCATCTCATCATCTTCACTTCAAGGTTTAGGCGATTCGCTTGTTCCGAATTCACAATGATTCCTTCCATCTCTTCCTAGGTCTTCCTTCATCCCTCATTCCCTTTGGTTTATAATGATATGCTATATTGGGCAATTTTATTTCTTCCATTCTCTGAACATGCTTTTCCCTGCCGACGCGTGTGTTGTTGAATTCTATCATTTATTGAATATATTTCTAATTCAGTTCTTATTTCTTCATTTCTTATGTGGTCCAATACAGAGGGCTAATATACATCTTCTTCTTGTAAGCCCATGTTTCCCTTAACAGAGATTTAGGCGCTCTCCCCCTACAGGGAAGAATTTGAACCATACTAATTTAGTTACACTTGTTTTCGTTATAGATGTCATTTGAGTGGTCCGTGGTCAGTGTTCAATATACGTGATAATTAAATGGTTTAAGTCATAAGACAGCAGCCCTGCCACCATAAACTACACAAGAGGCTGGTAACTTCTTTGAGAGTAATAATTATTCAAAGTACTGTAAGATCGATACGAAGTCAATATTTAAAGCCATAAATTCAGTACATTTTTATTGTCTATAAACTATGTTTGATAAAGTTTGTAAGTATTGCTTCTATACTTAACAATCTCTGATCGTTGGAAATGAAGACATTAATAAAGCTATCGTCAGAAAGTTGTTGATATGTTGTGGTTACCATCGTAAAGTTTGAATCGCTTTTCTTAAGTTCCTACACGAGTTTTGCACATATACGAGCACTTTATTGTAAAACTGACTCCCTTAAACAAAATTGAATGTAATAAAAATCATTCTATATAAGCTGCACTAAAACTCGAATCATAAAATTATTTACGGGTTTCACTGCCCTTAAGTGATATTTCTTAACAATGGTCATAGCATTCATATATTATTTGCTTAGCTTTGCTGATTCTCCATATATCCTATGACAGATACAGAAACAACAACTATAATAGAGTTTTATGGGGAGATGGGGGAGTGTTTTGGTATAAGGAACTCGGGGTCTCTCGGAATTTATTACAGAATACTTTGTTGTAGGTCAAGCCCGCGCCGTAGCAGATTCGTTTAAGGCATACGCTGGTTCGTGTCCTCATGGGGAGAAGACATTTTCTCATGGAATTTCGGCCAGTATGGCCCGCATCGTGAGGAATTTGGGTAACTACAATAAGTAGTGGGTCCAAGTTGAGAAAACCAGCTATAGCGCTGAGGGACTCGACATGTTGACCATATGTCACCCCTGTACTGGCTGATGATCATCTACCTCTGTTAGTCTTTACGGGGGATGACATTTTCCTATGGAATTTCGGCCAATATGGAACCGTGTTCCCCTTATCGTGAGGAACTTGGGCAACTATATTGAGTTCCGGCAAGTATTAGCCCCCCCCACTACTGCTGCTAACAGTACTATTCATAATACTGCTAATATAAATTTAAAATAATATAATGTTGTTAATAAAAACAATAATATCGTTAACAAATATAACAATAACAGTGATAATAACAATAATAACTAACTAATTAACTCAATGAATCCACTATCGAATCCATAGTATTGGCCATAGGTATTGGCCGCACGGCCATAAGCTCTCCATACATTCATATCCTGAGTCAACGTTTTTCAATAGTCACATGCATAATTTACCACCGCCAAATCATGGTTAATGTTTTTCTCCCACTTCATTTTTAGCTACTTACCGGCCGTTTTTCCTCTGGTTTTCCTACAAGGAGTTTCATGTCCTTCTTTGATTCCCAATTCGTGCCAAACAAATACCCTGCCAATAGCAGTCCACGATATCTTAAATTTTCTGGTTTACGATAAAGATAATGTAACTCACTGTTAAATATTCTTCTCCATTCACCTGTCTGTTCATCTCTCTTTGGTCCAAAAATAACAATAATCACATCTCCTTTCACGGATTAGGTCTTTGCCTGTTCCGATCTCACATATGTTCAGCCCAGCGTTTTCTTGGTTCTTCCTACTGATCTTCGCCCTCCAGGATTATACATCAATGCCATCATTGGTATCCATCCTCTGTCATTCTTTGCAGATGTTCTATCCAATTGTTCCTATGTTCTTCTATTCGTTGAAGAAGTGGTTGTTCTTTTACTTCCACTCTAATATTCTAATTTCTAATATGTTCTTCTCTTGTACAACATTTCATAGCCCATAGGAAGTTCATTTCCGGTGCCTGAATTTTACTTTTTTTCTTTGTTTTTTTCTTAGGACCCAGGCTTCATTTCATACATCGCCACTGGTAGTGCCATCGTTGAGTAAAATCTTAGCTACGTTTCCTTTCTATCTTTGTTCCTCAGTGTTCGTCTGATTGTTGCAAATATGTTGAAATTTCTGAATTTTCTTATTTATATCTCGTTCTTCTCCATAAGTTATATGGCAGCCCAAATACTGGAACAACAATAATAATATAAAAATAATTGTAATTTATTGTGATCCAGAGTTAAATTGCTTTCCCACAGGCCGTGTCTCTGTACGAATCGGGAGTAAAAGTAATTACCAAACGAAGAGGAAAATATAAGGCACAGAAAGGAAGAACGAGCATTAGAGTGCGAGGGGGAATTTATCAAGATGTACATGTTAACAAATATTTATTCTTCCTGAGAATGTCGAGAGACAGAAGTGAACCCATTTCACACATAAACATAATTACTCATTATAAATTTATTCCTGACCTTTGCAAGTCTAGACTTCATGACCCTGGCACAGAATTATCAGACACAAAACTGAAAAAGTGACCTTTGTATGTACATATTTTTTTTTACCTGAAAGCTTGTAGCAATGCGGTGAATAATAGTTCCACTTGTCTTCTTAACAAGAAATGCGACATTAATACAGGGTGTACATAAAAAATATAGCGATTTTAAAGGTGCTGGATTATACTTTAACTAACTATGACAAAAACAAAACTGTGCTAAATGAAAGAGTAACATCTCCAGTTTACATTATAAGTTCATAGGTGCTCAATGTGAGAGCCCCGTTTGTTACATGACACACATCCATTCTGTAGGCTAATTCTTTCAATAAGTATGTCCGGATCGATGGCAGCAACGCTTCTCGAATCCTTTCTCTCAACTCGAGCAGGTTAGCAGGCAATTTAGGCAACGTAGACTCTGTTCTTACAAAACCCGAAAGAAAAAAAAATCGCATGGGGGTGAGATCCGGTGATCTAGGAGGCACTTGAGATAAGCCCTGTCATCTGGACCATGACGACCAATCCAATAATGACAGTGTGGAAGGTCTTACGAAAAACGCTTACTTATGCGTCCCTACCGTTTACAGTTGTTACAGGCTCTAAAGCCTACTGATTACTCTGACTTTGCGCTTGAAATGTTGCAGCAGCAACATTTTCCTCAGTCACTCTTGGTCGTCCCACACTTTGCATTTGCACAGACAAACCGATCGTTGGGAACTGATTATGCTCTTGGTGTTGGGGGATCTCGATTAAACTGCCTACGAAACGCACAACTGATTTATTACCGCCTCACTATGGTGGTTGTCCAGCGGCTCGCTTTGTTTGCCCGCAGCTGTTATATACAGTATATTAATACAAAGGTGCCGACTATCGCCACTATAATAATTGCGCATGTTTAAGTCATTGTCGCGCGGCACCCGCTTTTATACAAACGGACAACCATCATAGTGAGGCGATACGACTCTCAAATTTGCAAAACACAAAATGCTTTCTGTTAAGGAGTTGCCATCGTTATTATTGTTGCCATAGAAACAAAACAAACGAAAGATATCCGCTCATCCCTGGATATTCTGTATCGTTGGGGGTTCACAAACAAAATGGATTTTATCCTTTGAAGACTACAGCAATGCTTATTACTAGGAAATAAATATTGAAGAACCGAAACTAGTGATGGATAGTGAACATTTAAGTTTGCCGATGAATTTCGATATTTGGGAGTGATTCTAGATAGAAACTTACATTTCGAGCATATCTAGCCTCCCTAGCCACAAAAGCTGGCAAATTTCTGACTGGCCTTTCTATCGCAACAAGACATTCTTGGAGTCTTAATAGCTCAATACTGAAGATTATTTACCATGGAGAATTTGAGCCAATGATATTATATTGTACTTCTGCTTTCCAGGATTGTGTAAATAAAAAATGGGCTCAAAAGAAGTTTGCTCAAATTCAAAGGGGCTTTATACTACGCATAGCTAGAGCAAATCGTACAGTATCTAATGATGCTGCTTACATGATAACTGGTATTGAACCCTTATATTTGTCTTGCATATACAGAGCCAGACTAACTAATATTAACAAAGGTCGTGAACATCTAAACCAATCCCTATCTCTGAAATCGAAAGACAGACACATTTCTTGTCATCTGGTCATCCTAGCACTTGTCGGAAGCCACTTACGCTATATGATTGCAGCAACAGTCATCATGTTATTCCATTTATACCGATGGCTCTCGTATCTCTGGAATGAAGGACCTTAACTACCTAGTTGGATGTGCTTTTGTGGTATATCTAATGAAGTTGAGATATTTCATCAAGTTACAAGCTTACTCCAGATGTACAATTTTTAAAACAGAGCTTTTAGCTCTACTGCAAGCTGTGGAATGGGTTATAACCACCTATCTATCTATCTATGTGTTGGCAGCGCGTAGCGCCGCCCAGTGTGCCGCGTTTGGAACCAGTTGTAGCTCCCTGGCGGCTAATACCTTTGTGGCTATCGTTACGTGGTTTTTCGTCTATTGTCACTAGTTAGTGGCGTTGGGTGTTCTATTGTTTTGAATGGTGTTTTGTAATTTATTTATATGTTTGTGGAAATGGAATTCTATAGATGAAATGAGATGTTTCCTCTCTAGAGCAGGGCATCGGAAACCACTGGCGAGGCAAGCAGAGAGTCCGAAAGCCGACCGAGTGGAATGAGCCACTCTACTCTAGCTGTAGCACAGTTCTCATTTCTGTTATCTGGACCATCATGGGGGTCTGGTAAATATGTTTTTGTGGACAGCACGCCGCTTGTAGCCCGTGTCCTATATTGCGAACAATAGGGTTCGAATGAGTTTGAATAGTTGGAACATGTGTTCCACTCTGTCATTAATTTGGGTCGCAATATATGGCATATTGGCTAGGTTGTGCAACTCTGCGATCCTCGTGTATAGCGGGGCCGAAAATATGATTTTTAAACATTTGTTTTGAATTATTTGAACTTTCTTTTTGTGGCAAGCAGCGAGGATGCTCCAGGCTTCACAACCGTATAGCAGCATGCTACGGATCACAGCTGTATATAAGGTTAGCTTGATCCGAGATGGCAGTGTAGGAGACTTGAAAAATGGATATAGTATGGCAATTGCCGCATTTGACTGGTGAAGACGATGTCTAATGTGAATTTTGAAAGTTAGCTTGGAATCCAGGTGAATTCCAAGATACTTGACTGAAGTCTCCAGGGCCAATTGATGGGCTCCCAAGGTGAGTTGGATAGGGCTTCGTCTACTGGATTTTGTAAAATAAAACAGCTTTTGTTTTATTAACGTTAAGTTTGATGTTCCAGAGACGAAGCCAGGAGTGGATGGTATTTAGTGCCGATTGGAGCACTAGGATGCGGCGTTCAAGTAGTCGGAAAGGTGTTTGATGATACACACAGGTGTCATCAGCAAAGGAAGCTATTTGGATACGGTTCGGAGTTGGAATATCAGACACATAAAAGTGTGTACAAGATGGGTGAAAGTACTGCACCCTGGGGAACTCCTGCCAAGAAGGGCTTGCAGTTAGAGTGACACCCACTAATAGACACATAGAATTGTCGATTAGTTAGGTACGTAGCAAGTAATTTGATCAAGTCTGCGAGAAATTTGAATTTGATTAATTTATATAGTAATCCATTTATCCAAGTCGTGTCGAAAGCTTTCTCAATGTCTAAGAATACTGCTAGTGTGCTTTTCGTTGTTGAAGCCCGTAACGACCTCGTCAATCAGTCTAGCAAGCTGTAGCGGAGTGCTGTGAGTTTTCCGAAAGCCGAATTGATGGTTGGAATTAGGTCTAGAGTTGAGACCTCGCGTTTTAGTTTCGAAAGAATTACATTCTCCATTACTTTGCCCAGCACTGGTAGAAGACTGATTGGTCGTAGGTTGTCAGGATTAGAAGGGTCTTTTCCAGGTTTAGGAATAGCGATTACTTTGGCTTTTTTCCATACTTCTGGGAAGTATTGGAATTTAAAGCAAAGCTTCACTATTTGGAGAAATAGGACTAAGGCTTTTAGCGGCAAGTGTTTGACCGCAAGGCATGGTATTCGGTCGTGTCCAGGGGAACGGTTTGATGGAAGTTTTTTGATTACGTTTGTCAATTCCGACATCCGTATATCTGGAAGAGTGAGAGGGATGGGTCTCTCAAGAAAAGCACTTACTGTATGGGTGTACTTCAGCTTCGTGAGCAGGTGTAGTGAGCTCATGTGGACGAAACCTTGATGCCAAATGTTCCGAGAGGATCTGGGCTTTATCTCGAGGGAGATAGGCCCAGTTGCCATTGTGATGGATGGCAGATGGAGGAGGCTGTGCTCGACTCCTTTTAATACGTTTTAGAATCTCCCATGGAGGAGTTATAGATTCAGAGAAACGCTGCATGGAAGATTCCCATCGCCGTTTCTCATTTCTGTTAGGCGGTTTCGTACCAGATGAGCGTATCTGTTGTATAGCTGTTTGTGATGGGGTGCTCCGAAAGTTCGATACAGTTGAGATATCGTCGTTTTTCATTTAAATAATTTTGAGGTGTAGGGTCGTGTGGTTTTGTTTCTGCAGTGTTATCTGTTCGTGTAGTTGCTAGTGTAATGGCCGTTTTTATAGTGGCCTGTAGGCTAAGGACTTCGTGTTCTAGTTGTTCTGTAGACTAGACAGAGAGTGTAGGTTTAATCCATTGATTAAGCATGTGTGTGTAATTCTGCCAGTCTGTGTTATCATGATGCTTGTGTATGGGAGAGGACATTAAAAAGTAGGACTGATTTTAAATAGTATCGGACAGTGGTCCGAGTCGAGTATGTCTGTAATTGTAGTTATGTGTGGAGAGATAGGGACATTCTTAGAGAGTGCGATATCAAGAATATCTGTTCTGAGTCCGAATCGGGAGTTTCTAAAGAATGTGTGATCCCTTGGAGCAGAGATTTCTATATTATGAAGTTGGCAGTAGCGTTTGTAGTACTACACCAGATCCATTTTGGACACGACAATTCCAATAGAGGTGTTTACTGTTGAAGTCTCCTGCTAACAGATAGTTAGGAGAGACAGATGTGAGAGCATCTAGGTCGTGTCTCGTTAGGAGTCTGGTGGGAGATTTATATATCGATGCTAAATAAATATTTTCCCGGTCAGAGATGGGCAAAGAATATGGCAGTGGCTTCAATGAATTGAAGCCGAGGTGTTGGAGCCACTCTATGGCCAATGGATTGCTTTATGCATATAGCAGTGCCTCCAAGGGGACCGTTTAATCGGTCGTTTCTATAAGTGAAATATTGCGGAATTTTGAACTTATCTCGCGGCTTTAAATGTGTTTCATTTAATAAAAGAATGTCAATATCTCTCTCTTGTACAAAAGTGATGAGCTCTTGATTTGCTTCGCTACACCGTTTGCGTTAAACGCAGCGACACTTGAGATAGCTTCCGTTTTTGTACCTAGCCATTGGTACGGTAGCACATATTTACCAGATTGGCAATAAACGAGAATTTTTCCTCCGGCGTTTTCATTGTAGCCAATAGAGGCTCAATGTTCCGGAGGAACTCTGTCCATTGCCTGTTATGGGCATGAGTGTACAGGGACCAGTCTGTTCCTTAGCAGTGCTTACAATTGTGTCGTTAGGTTTGGGACCTGCAGCAAATTGGCTGAAGGATACTTGGGGATTGATGGCTTAGAAGTAAAGGTCCTGGATTTGGGAACTGTAGGATTTGGGGTATTTTTTGGTTTTAGGAAAGCAGTTTTCGCTGCAACGTAAGCAGGACATTCTCGATAGGATGCGGGATGTCCTGTTGCACCACAATTTGCGCACTTTAATTTAGATTTGTCAGTTAGAGCGTCAGCTTTAACGTGACAATTTGAATGGTTGTGTGGACCAGCCACATATCACGCAGCGTGGTGTAAGGCTGCATCCCGCATAGGTGTGGTTAAAGTTCTGGCAATTGAAGCACTGCTTTAGGCCAGATCTTGGTTTATATGGTTCCACTGCGACTACAGTCTAATAGAGGCTCTTTAGGTTATATATTCTTTGCCTAGATCGTTGTTTTCCAACTCTAGGATGAAAAGTGGCAGTGGGATGACTTTGTTTTCATCTTTTTACTAATTTGCCTGACTGATAGTATGGGGTAATTTAGTTCTTTCAATTCTTCGTATATGTCGTGAATGGATATGTTAGAGGGAAGCCTCTTCAATACTACTTTCAGTGGCAGGTCTTTCTTCATCATGTACGTGTAATATTGTTTACCTAAGTTTTTAAAATACTCAATGAGAATTTTATGGTCTGCCACTGTAGCAGCGTAGAGTACGCAGACCTTCTCGAGTACTAACAACTCTCGGATCTTGTGTTAGTTTCTTTGAAGTTCGAAGTTCTTTATTCATTTTTGATAGGTCAGAGTGACCCAAACCGTGATTGGTGGCGGTCGTGATTCTTTCCTTGTTGTTGGTACTCGAGACGGTTGGAGCTTTGTGTCGCAGTGGAAACCCTAGGCTCTTGGGATGGTCCAGGCTGAGGTCTATTTTGTGTCGGACCAGGCTGGGGTTGACTTTGTGTTGGAGTGATGGTTTCTTCCATTTCGCTTAAGATCGAGAATGGATTGTAGACCGGCACTGTAGGCGTGAAGGGCACGGTAGGCACATGTTCTGAAGGAGTTTCTTGTCTCCTCCTTTTGATCTCTTGATCGAGGGTTTCAAGAGTCTTTTGCGCTGCTTGTTAGAGCCATTTTGGCTCTTTATATTTTGTTAGAGGACGATGTGGTTTAGTTGGCGCTACTTTGTTAGTAGAGGGCTCTATAGGTATTTTTGCTGTGTTAAAACAGCATGCTGTCTGTATATTGAAAGCCATGTTTGTAGGTCGATTAAGATTGCCTCTAGATATTTGGACTTACTAGTGGCAGTGGCTTCCGTTTTCTTTAAGTTCTCGGCACATGTGCGTACCATGTCCATGGCCTCCTCGGTCCTTTCGAAGTCTGGGTGGGACTGGAGGTAGCTGCCTATCACAAAGCAGTTTCCTCGAATTTTCTTTGGGCATAATTTCGGACTTAAGTGCCCGCTTTAAAGTTTTGATTCTTTAATGTAGTTATCAAACTTGTTGAAAATTTCCTCCCCGGCCTTCGAGAAGGGCCTAACTCCTGGACCTCATCCTCCCTTTCACAACTTCATTAGGAGGGATATGGGCTAGCTGGCCATGTTTGTTGGTGAATGCCAAGACTTTAGTTCAATATATGGGGAACACCAACACTTAACTAGTAGTAAACACTGGTACTTACGATTTGCGTTATCCAATTGACGAAAAGCACACACACTATAGCACACATACACAGAGCACACTTGATGTCGCAAGGCTCTGGGGTATTAACGGCCGGATCCTCACCCCGTTTCACTGAATGCGGAACACTACTATGCAAAACGATAATATTAAACAACAAGTCCCAGGATGGAAAATGTCTGCGTAGAGCTGGGCCGATCCACTCTGCAGGTTGTCTTCCTGTCTTCCTTCAGATTCCAGGAAATCCTTAATATGCTGTGGGACTTATGTACCCCCCATCCTGAAGGGGAAATACAGTTATAACCACCAACAAGTCTTCATGTATCTATAGTGACTCCCAGGCAGCACTTTCCGCTGTCATGCTGGAACTACAGAAAATGAACGTGCAGATTTTCTTGCCAAATCAGCTGCTAACTCAAAGATGGATTACTTTTACTCCTTCTATCCTCTATCATACATTAAATAAGTATTAAGAAAAGATTTTGTACAAAATTGTAATGCTGAGTGGTTTAAACAGTATTAATGGTGCTTTGACAAGAACATTATTTTTTCCAACTGTGTTTTGACCGAATAAAGTGCAAATACGTAGAACCAAATTTTATATTAACACAATTTATGACTGAACACGGTAAATTTGAACATTATTTGGAACGATTTAAAATAGGTGCAGACACCTGTATTTGCAAGAACTCCAGCCAGACTGTATCACACATCTGTTATTTGAGTGTCCGGCATTCGATTTTAAAAGACATGAATTTATTAAAAAAATAGTTTACTTACTGCCGAAATAGATTTCAACTGCCATTGTCAAATATTTTATATAAGAAGTGTTTTCTTTAGGAAGCTGTGTGACTTTATCTATAAAATTTTTAAGAGACTTTGAGTTAGTTTTGGTTTGTTAATTAATTTATTTATTTGTTCATTTTACAGTACATTATTATTTATATGTAATGATAGAAATTAAGCATACCCTAAATTAATGTAAATAATTAATTGTATTGTAACTAAAACTCTAACATACCGAATGGTGAAATAGGATTCACATTATTGGAGATTCAATAAAATATCCGCTCACTCACACCACTGAAACCACCTTCTTTCCTGTTTCATTTCAGTCTACACACAACTTTCTACACCTCATGTGAGTGATAATATTATTACTTGAAACTATATTATTTTTTGTACACCCTGTATAAATAGTGGTAATTAATAAGCATATAACAAAATAGTTGACGTATCAATTTGCAAAGTGTTAACAAAGAATTAAAAAGAAAATAATAGACTAAATATATTTTTGATTATTTTACTATAAATAAAGCTTGAAACTACCTTATAAGAAAATTTCAGTCATAATTTTTACAGTGCTATAATTTTCTGTGTCAACAAGTTCTATGGCATAACCGGTTAGCATATTCATTAACATTCCAGAAATTGTAGCTGTACTACAGAACATTGTTTTTATTTAACATTAGAATGTTTCATGTAGATTTATATGTAATTTAACTTCGATTTCGATATTATCTTTATGCTTATATATTCATGTTTAAAGTCCGAAAATATCACGATTCTCCATTTTCGACGAATTGTCATGGGTCCATCTCAAAGATAGAAAAAAATACACGGTCTAATTTTCTTAGGTAAGATTCTACATCCCTCCATGGTATCTTTTCCTTGTCGTGGTGGAGTGGCTTGTGTGCTTAAATGATCCCGAGAGCTATGTCGGCGGTAGCATTGCTGCCGATAGGGTTAACCATGCCGGACTGGCCGAAGATGATAAGCCAGACGAAAAAAGTACATTGATCGAAAGAATGATGATTTTTTACCGTAAAAATATAACGGTCAAGAAATGCGGACATACGTTTCCGGAGGCCAAATAGTGCCCAATTCAGTTCTGCGGGCGGGGACTACTTCAGGGAATCCATGCCAAAGGCTCAAACACAGGGACATGTTCCTAGGAACATGGAATGTTAGTAAGGAGGTGGGAGAATAACTTCTTCTTCTTCACTTCACGGGCTAGGCAAATTGCCTGTTCCACCTCACAGTTGTTCTGTCCATTTTTCCACTGGCCTTCCTACATTCCTTGAACCTCTTGGCTTGTAGTTGAATGCTGCTCTTGGTAATCTCTTGATACATTCATTCTTTCCACATGTGTAAACCATTTCTTTCTATATTCTCTGATTTTCTCATTCCAATGGATATATATTTAACTCTGGGTGAATAACATTAACTATAATTTGAGAGAAGTATATTATACAGGGAATGATTGGAAAACGTTAGCTCAGGATATGGAGAGCTCATGTCCGCGTGGCCATGAACCTATGAGTTCGATAGAACCAGTGAGTAAGTTAAGGTTCTACATACTTCGATTCCAAATTATTTAGCCTCTCGTTCCCAGTATCTTTCTTCAACCATAATTCAAACATACGATCACACCATAATCTCTTGCTTAATGTACCGCAACATAGGGCATTCCACGTCAAATTTTATCTACTCTTCTCGTAACTGGAATTCCTACCACAGGAAATTAGGGGCTTAGGGACCTTAAAATAAATCTACATTTTATTTTCTCTGACTTTGGCTTCATCATTATCCATGTAACAAAGTACATGCATTGATTCGCGTTTCTCGTTTAATTTATCATATTATTATTATTATTATTATTATTATTATTATTATTATTATTATTATTATTATTATCATTATCGATATTATGTTTATCGTATAAAATGTATACCTATATACATGAAATTTACATTGCAAATTTTAATGCCTTTTTAATCCATTATAATAATTAGTATACTCTATATATAATCTATGCTGCAAATATACATTTTATATATTTGTGCTGGTTGAGTGGAAGGAAAGGCCTTATGGCCGCTTATGTCCGCGCGACCATGAACCTAGGGTTTCGATATTGCCAGTCAGTTAGTTAATTGTAGATTTTTCTAGGCGTTCAATTCTTGAGAAAAACTTTCTTCGAAAGAAAAGAAACCCCGTGCCTTTAATTTAGAGCACATAAAAAGAACCTCCAACCTGGAATAAGATACCTCTGAGCAAAATGTGTTTTTTTTTTTTTTTTTGCATTTCACGTTCAGCTTTTCATTGCGATGCTAATGTTCTGAGTTGCTAAAATCGTTAAATTATAACAACATTACAGGCCTTGTGAAGCTCTTTTGGTGGTGAGAGGTTAAGGATTTAATTTGTTCAATCGACAGGAGATGTATAATTATATTAGTATATGAGTAAATGTGCATCTCGTATTACATTTTCGTGTTGTCTCGGAGATGGCACCAGTATTGAGCTGATAATTTAACAGGGGAAGTCTTCCATGTTATTGTGTGGTCAAAAAAAAGAAAAAATGTGACACTGCATTGAACATTTTTAAATACAACAACATGTGACAAGAGAATGTTTTCGAAGTTCCAACCATACATCATGCGCATGCGCCAACAGATGAGAAGCGGTTTACACTATGGAATCACGGGATGCAGCCAACATATCATACACGATATTTGAAAAGCTAACCTAACACAATTAAGTACTCTAACCTGTGAAAGAATTCACACTGATTTTATTTGGTGTAAGTTAATCAGTATAGACTCTATGTTGGCTGCATTGGAACACAGAATATTCGTTAAATCAATATGGCTGCCACGTCTTCAAGTAGTTCAATATCGTGAAAAAAAGTATTCAAACAATCGTTAGAAAAAGCGTTAAAATTATTATAAATGGTGGGAAGTAATTTGAGAAATGAAACCATAAGAATAAAATTTGACAGGAGTTTATGAAGTAATTTGAAGTCATGTAACATATTGTAAAAATTTGGCCAACATTTTTGTCTTAATGGATCTACCTGTAAGGCCTCGAGAGTCGTGGGACACGTAAAATTGCCTACAACTTTAAACTAAAGATTGAAAAGGAATATTATAATTATTTTACAATACACTGATTAAAATTAATCTGTTATTATTTGTTGTGAATTGTTTTTAACTGTGATATTTGTCCAATACTATTTTTAAGTTAGTGTAATTTATTTCAGAGGCGGCTCTTTAATTATGAACGTGGGTAGTCAGTAGGGTATCCTAGAGCACCATTTGTCATGATGAGTGTAACCTTGACCTCTGTTGTGCGGGACAGTATCTCTTACACTGGGAGATCGGGTCAATATTTGCAGATAGCAATATCACATCCTTCAGTGGTGGCTCTTTCATTTGATACCATAATAATTTTATTTTTCTAAATTTCATGAAATCATTAGGCGTACTAATATATATATATATATATATATACATATACACAGGGTGTTGCAAAAAAACCAGTAACGGAGGTGAGGTAGTATATTGAGATATGTTGATCATAAGGTACCAATGTCCGGAAATTATCCGTTTTCACACTATGACTAGCTAATTATGTTGCAAAATCAGTGTTAGTTCGAAGGATTTGAATACTCTGTGACAACAGACTCACAGGTACGGAGTCTGTAATATGTGTAATATGTTGCTTCGCAACGGAATGTCGCTGCAACATGACGGAGCTCCAGTTCACTTCCATGCCAATATGACGAGACATTTGCATACCACATTTATAGGTCGATGGATTGGCAGAGGGGGACCAGTCCCGTGTCTCAGAGATCACCTGATCGTAACCCTCTCTGCTACTTTTTGTGGGGCGACGTGAAACAGTCTGTTTATCACACTCCCAGTAGAGTCAGTTATGGATCTTATAGCCCAAATCCACGCTGCTACAGAAATAATTCAAACGAAGGCAGGCGTATTTGAACGTGTGGCGCCAATCACAACACTGCCGATGTATGTTTCTGCAATGAGATGGGAGGTGGATATTTTGAAAACTTGATGTGACTGTGACAATGTTGTCAAGTATTGGGTCTTGAAATCCTACTAACTGAACTCTTGAGAAGTTAGCTATTCATAGTGTGAAAACGCATCATTTCTGACAACCTTATTAAAAATGATCAACATATCTCAATATACCACCTCACCTCCCTTGTCGGTTTTTTGCAACACTATATATATATAATGTTTTATGCAGACATTTTAAATGGAAAATTGAAAAGTTTTCAGTGAAAAATTCCTTTGGAATGTCAAAATGGATGTAGGAAAGGACGATCTTGTATTGATTCGTTAGCATTTTCTGTTAAACTATTGCTTGAAAAAAGAAGAGAAATTCAACTTAGAAACACATTTCGGCTTTCATAGATTTTGACAAAGCATTCGAAACAGTCAAGAGATCAAAACGCTTAAATATATTGGACTACAGACAGAAATATACCGAAATTTACTTCGGCAGAACATACAAAATATTTACAAAGACAAACACCATGAAGATTAAATTAACTAACAAATTTTCTAACAAAGGAATAAAATCGTGGTGTGAGACAAGGCGCCCCTATCCCCAAACACTCTTGCAATTTAATCAATGAAGAATATGTTTCTGGAACAAAACATATAAATTTGGAATAAGAATATCAGAAAATAGAAAATTAAACACCCTATTGTTTGCAGATGACCAATAATAATAGCAAATTCCGAAGATAATCTACAGAAAGGTCTGTATGAACTTAACAAAATTTACAGAAGAATATGGATTAAAGATATCTACAGAAAAAAACAAAAATTATGGGCATTTCAAGGTGTAGATCCTGTCAGAAGTAAAATTGTACTGGACAATAAAATTGTGGAGCAGGTGAATAATTTTACATATCTAGGATGCAATATCTCATATGAAGAAGAAAAGGATGTTAAATGCAAAAATATCTAAATTTTTAAGGATTTTAGGGTTAATAAATTTCTATCTTTAAGCCACATTAGTCCAAAAGCATTCAAGACTGAAAGTGTATAAAACACTGGCTCTTCCGACTCTTTTGTATGGTAGCGAAGTATGGACGTTGAAGAGGAGAAGGATATACAGAGACTTAGATCTGCTGAAATGAGATATCTTCGGAGGACTGCAGGATACACAACTATTAGATCACAAAAAATGAAGACATCTTAGAAGATTACACATGGAATCTTTAGAAAAAAAATTTCTGATTATAAGTCAAGATGGATAAAACATGTTCATCGAATGGAAGATCACAGAATACCCAAAATAATGTTAAGATATCAACCTGCAGGAAGAAGAAGACCAGGACGTCCACTCAAAAGACTTCTGGATGGTGTTTCTCTTGAGGCCGAAACAGGTCAACAAATGACCTAAATTCGTGAATGTACTATGATGATGATGATGATGATATATATAATGTGCTATATTGTAGATTTTCGGCGATATGAATATGATTAAGAAATGTTTCTTGGGGGGTTTCGCGTCCTGTATTGAAGTTTGGTTCTGTTTAAATTTTAAGAAATATAAAACAGTACCTGAGATCTGTCATCATCGACAATCAGGCAGTGTTGTTTTGCAGGTGGCGTTACGAACATTTAAGTTTCGTCTTCTGCTTTCAGTTGATACTGACGGTTGCTGGTAATGATTTTTGTACAGACGGTTTCATATTACTGGTATGTTTCTCATTTAACAGGTGTTTGTTTGTGAGTGGTTTCCTTGACTATTTAAAACTCATGCCCCCAAATGGGTGTCAATGACCACTCACGTTTACAATGATTTTTTATTTATCAACCAATCACAGTCGTGTTTCGCCTAGAATTTACCAACTAAATTTTATCATAATAAAGAAAGCACCTCCTTTTTTAACATTCTGAATAGGTCATAGCATTATTTTGCAGTGACTGACTCACTAAGAAATACGCTACCAGATTGTATATTAGTGCATGAATGTCAACACATAACCGCATGCGGGAGTTATATATAAAAACATTTGTAGCATTGATTATAACCACCAAAAAAAGAAACCACTGTTTGCACTTCCTTAAATGTATTTTTCCCCAGAAAAATAATAATTGTCATATTTACATGGTAGGACATCAAAAATGAAATAATATACAGTTTGACGTGTTTCATTTTTGCTCCACTAGAGGTGCATTCTTACACATATTGCGTTCCTTTGGCAATAAATAATATGATCTGGTTGCAGTGACGAACAAAAAGAGTAATGAAGCGTACCAATCGTTTCTCATTTGTTTTCAAACATCGCCGTTTACAATAAATATATACATATTTAAAAATAACTATAGTTAAATAATGATTTGTGAGAAAACAGCTTAATTTTATTCGTTAAATAGTCCTAACAAATGCGCTCTTGATTCCAAATTCTCTAGATAAATTCATTCCTCACTTTCGTGAGTCGTGAATTATCGATAATTTGGAAATCACTCGTGGCAGTACTTATGATAAGTTCTAACTCTTTGAGAACGTTGTTTTTCGCTATAACGTTTTCTCTATGCAAGATTGATAATGCATGTATATTGTGCTAAATTGATGTCCTGCTTCTACTATGTGATTTGAGAAAACTTGATTTACTCTCATTGTTCACGAAATCTCTAAAATGTTCATTAAACCTTGTAGTGAATTTTATAATAGTTCTTCCAATATAAAATTTCTCACAACTATTGCATTTCATTTTATAAACTCTTTGGTGTATGTTCGTTTTCTCTATATTATTTATGTTACATTATTTAATTTATTTGTACTGTAGACAATTTTTGTATTTTTATCGTGTTTTTTGAAGATTTTTGCTAGCTTTTGAGTCTCTGTACCTGTATATGTTAATGAAACTAACTCACTCACTGGCTCTATCGAAATCGTAGGTTCGTGGCCGCGCGGACATAAGCTCTCCATACATCCCTATCCTATGCTAATGGTTTTCCAACCATCTCCTGTAAAATCTATTTCCATCAAATCATGGATAATGTTATTCTCCCACCTCATTCTTCGTCTATCAACTGGGCATTTTCACACTGTTTTCCTACAAAAGCTTCTTCCATGCACCTCTTTCATCTCCATTCGTGCCACATGTCTTGCTCATCACAATCTACGAGACTAACTGTTCTTATTATATGTGACATCCTATAGGCCTACATATCATGTAGCTCACTATTATGTAGTTTTCTCCATTCACCTGGTCTATCTCCTTTTGGCCAAAACATTTTCCTAAGAACTTTATTCTATAATACTCGTAATCTTCTGTCCTCCCTTTAAGCAAGAGTTAATGTTAAGATACCCACTCATTACTTTTTTTTCAAATTACCTATCTAATTGTGTTATATTTGTTAGTTCTTTTTTCTTTTGTTTTATAATTTATTAATGAATTAATAATTTCTTCATTTATAACCCATTTTTTAGCTCTGTCCGCTGATACCGACGTTCGACATGATCCCATATGTCATTATAATTCATGACATGTGGGATCATGTCGAAACGTCGGAATCAGCTGTCAAGGGTCGACCTTGAATACAGAACGCGAAAACCCCAAGAAATCCTTCTTAATCATACAAAATAAGATGGATCCTTATTATCGACTCTTCGAATTTCATTCCGCAAGCCCTTTATTTATTTTTTTATTTTATTGCAAGAAGTAATTTAGAATAAATTTGTGTTGAAATTTAAGTTGAAGAATCCGCTGTCGCATTGAGCTAGAACAAGGGAGACTTAAAAACCAAGACAATGAAGAGAAATATCGATAAACGTGATAATGATCTATGATGTTTAACAATTTTTTTTATTTCAGATGGCTTCTGTTATTTACACAGGTATCCTCAACCCAAAAATATACTATTTTTTTTTCTTCCACACTTCCAGGTCTTACATTCTGCTTCTGTCATATTTCTCTTCGTCTAGTTGTCTTTATTTCCCTTATCCACGTTGGCTTTGGTCTACCATGTTTCCCTTTTCCAAGAGGTATCCATTTAAATTACTTCTTTTGTTTCTTTTTGTGTCCCTTCTTCTCATTATATGTCCATAAATATTGAATTCTTCAAACTCTTGTACATTATCCTTTTCTACATTCATTATTTCACATTTTGTATAATTTTTATTTTATCTAATTTTTATATTCTTCCCGATCTTCTTAAAAAGTCCATTTCAATGACTAATAATTTATTTCTGTCTTTTTTGCTTCAACATCCATGTTTCCCGCACCATATAATAAAATACATTTCACAATTGTGTTACATACCGTATAATAATTTAGCCCTCTCGATTATATGCTTACTCCATAAAATATAATTTAATACGCCAACAACTTTATTTGTCTCTATTGTTCTTTTTTATGTCTAATTCAGATGAATCCATCTTTTGGATTATTGAAATATTTGAATTATTGTTTCAGAACATGGACCTACGGCTTGAAACACCTCCCGGAGGACTTGTCCTTGGATTTTTTAAGGAAGGTCGAGGGATCGAGTCCCGGGTGTCAGGACTTTTAAACAGACCCAAACCTTCTGGCCCTGAGGTAGACTCAGCCTCTAATTGAAATGAGTATCGGATGTTGTCCTGGGAGCAAAGCGCGGCAGTCCGCAGGGGGGGCTGACAAACCGGCCGACATCAATGGCCGATAGTCTAGAAACGTGGGAACCTAACCTCCTACCACCCCCCAGGGCCTCCAAAGACCTGTACAGGGACCATTTAACTATATACGTAAAAAGTCTTTTTATGCAGGCTTAAGTTCTCTGTACGAGCCTGAAAATCTTCAGACTCGGGATCCACGGCTTAAAACCCCTTCAGGAGGACTTGTCCATTGGATTTTTTTCATACTACAAAATCATCGAACACGGGCGGGCATGAACCTCCGAACATCGGTACTAGAGGCAAGGAACATAATCAGTAGACAGCCACGGCCGACAATATTGAAGAATTGGTAACGCCATTTATAATCCGTTAGCAATTTGAATCGGCATTTTTTAATGCGTTGTAGACAAGCTGAAATCGCAGAAAGTCACCATTGAATGACGTAGGCATATTGACAATGAGGTCAATTTGTTTCTCCTTTTGCTACAGATGCGTCTAAAGTATAATTTTGTTGTAACTCAACATTTTGTGACGAGATTATTTTTTCTGTCGTGACTTTGTCATTATATAAACATGACATAGCATCAAACCACAAGCTTTCACTCTCAATTGTCTTCACATACATTTCCGGGTTACCATGGCAACCGTGCGATTTTAATTCCTTTCCCAATTGTGTTTCAATCTTCTCAACAAAAGAAGTTTACGACATTTATTCCTTATTTCAATGAAAAGAAAATGTTCTCAACATTTCCAAGATGAAGTATTAACTAAATAAATGTTCATGTTAATTGACTAAGTCTTCATTAACTTGATTAGCAAAGTTGAGCGCAACTTACGTCCGGTTTCATCAACGATTGTTAAGAAATATATTTATATATATTTATGTATATGTGGGCAGTTCAAGAACCAGCCAAGCGTATGTGAACCTTCACAAAATTGAAAAGAGGAATCTAAAAAAAATGGTCTAATAATCAATCAAGAGAAAAAAAATATTTAAAATGTAGTAATCACAAATAGAAAATCTACAAATTGATGATATGCAAATTAACACAGTAGAATCATTTAAATACTTAGGTACCAAATAAATGGGACATAATACCTCAGAAGAGGAAATTGAAGAATGATTGGTAAATGGGAATAAAGCTGTTTTGCAAATATACCTTATTTAAAAGCAAATTAATATCAAAAACTGCAAAAATAAGGTGGCCTTCCTAGATCACCAGATCTCACCCAGCGATTTTTTTTTTCTTTGAGTTTTTGTAAGGACAAAGTCTACGTGGCATCCATTGCCTGCAGACCTGCCGCCCGAGTTGAGAGACAGGATTCGAGAAGCTGTTGCTGCCATCTATCCAGACATGCTTATTAATGTATGGGAAGAATTAGGTTACAGGTTGGATGTGTGTCATGTACACAACCGGGGCTGACATTGAACACCTATGAACCTATAATGTAAACTGGAGAGGTACTTTTCAATTAACATGAGTTTTGTTTTTGTCATAGTTAAAGTATAATTCTCTACACCTTAAAATCGCTTATATTATTTTATGTACACCCGATATATATTAAGAAATTTTAAGTAAATATTTTATATAATGTTTATTACTTAAATACGTACATATTTTGCATGTTTATATTACATAAAGTCCTAGCCTTGGTGATAAATCATAACGAAACTACAAGAAGATTCTTAAATCTAAATGTAAATTAATTCCAGACTATGGGGGACCACAGGAATAATTTTTCTTTAAGGAAAATTCCTATAGTCTGAGCGGAAATGGAACCCAGGATCTCATAAATAGTAGTCGGAAGTCCTGACCATGAGGCTGGTGACGTCACATGACTTATTTATATTTTTTATTTAACATCGATATTTAAAAACTTATTTCATTATTCCAGAAATTGAACTCTGGGGATGAAATACCCGATAAATAAATAATAGTAGTGGAAGACTTTCTGCAATTTAACGTAACTTGGTTAACCATTTGCACATGGTTGCAAGGACAAAAAAAAACACAGATTAGTTGAAACTGAGGTTTGAATACGGGATCTTCGGAATATAATATCAAACACTGCTCCTTCAGGTAATTTTCAAGCACAATTTTTTCAATACAAACCGATAACCTGGAACAAATAGATACGGGATTTGATTGAACGAAATTTGAAAACAATTTAGTGATAATGGGAAATTGTGTGATAGCATCTGAAAATCAGTGGTTTAAACAACGTTGAATCAATGCCTAACAACAATGGAGGGCACTTTGAGCAAGTTTCGAGAGATTTTTTGAACAGATGTTATGAGCTTAATAACTAACTCTAATTCATTGGCACTATGGAAACCGTAGTTTCTCATGGCGCGCGGACATAAGTTCTCCATACATCCCTATCCTGAGCTAATGTTGTCCAATCATTCTCTGTATCCAATCATTCTCTCTCAAATCATAGTTAACGTTATTTCTCCCACCTCATTCTTGGTCTACAAGTCGGTGTTTTCCCTCTGGTTTTCCTACAAGAGCTTCCATGTACGTCTTTCATCCCCCATTCGTTCCTCATGTCCTGCCTATCGCAGTCTATGAGATATAACTGTTCTTATTATAACCTCCTATCAAGACATGTAGTTCACTCTTATGTAGTCTTCCCCATTTACCTGTTCGTTCATCTCTCTTTGGTCCAAAAAAATTCTTAAGAACTTCATTCTCAAATACTCCTTCCCTCCCTTAAAGTAAGAGTCCATGTTTCACATCCATATAATATAACTGGTAGAATAACAGTTTTATATATTTTCAGTTTAACGTTTTTTGAAAGAAGTTGGGACGTCAATAGTCCCTGTAATGCATAATAGCATGCATTTCCAGAATTGAGCCTATGTTTGATTTTTTTGTGCATCTCATTCCTATTTGTGATTATTATTCCTAGGTATTTGAATTCAGCCACTTCCTCAAAATTTCCCTCATTTGTCATTAGCTGTACATTTCCATTATACAATAAGCTACAGAAAATAATGTATTTGCATTTTCGGTTAACTGACTTACGCTGCACCTGTATATTCCATAAACCAACAAAATGGTGAATTTGCTTAGCTTACACAATTCCTGTGTGCCGGACTTTTTCGTTCACATTTTCATTTATAGTTTTCCCAAATCGTACTAGTTGTATAGTTATTTATTTAATGGAATAAAAAGAGCGTAAAATGTTTTATATATTTGTAGAATGGTTTGTGTCAGTGACGCCACCTGTTTGGCTGTGCTGTGTAGCGAACAAGTTTGTACGTACGTGACCGTAGAAATGTTTGTTACATAGCAATCTTCATATTTTAAAGCACGTACAACAGAGATGTCATTCTCTGCGCGCTTCTTGTCACGAACTTACATTTTTCTGTCGCAATTTTTGCAAACCTGACCTCTGTTTCATTTGCCATGACGCAAAAAGTAGCCTAATTAATCGTCCAGTTACGCTAACTTGACGTCAGTCTGTTTTGCACTGTCACTCGAAAAAAATCTTCACGTTATTTGCTCATGCTTATATTCTTTATATATAAAATTCAGCCTGTGTATGTTTTTTTTTTTTGTTGCTTTTTTGACTTAAACCGCTCTCTTGATCTCCATTAACATTTGTACCTACAGATTTTCAGGTAAGGCGTGTGTTTAGCCGCTATATATTATTTTTTTAAAACCATTATGTGTAAGAGTTCATCTGGAATGAAAATTTAAAAATCGTTCTAGCGGTCGCAATTTTCAATTTTTCACAACTCAGTATATCATATTAACCCATTCGCTTCAGGTTTAAATGCTCAATTAATTTCCCCAGAAATCGGATTTAAGTTAGCGTAAATTATATTGTCTATTTTTCAGACATTCAAAACAAACACAAAATATAACGGTTCTTGAGATCACAATATGGATGAAGGTCAAAACATTCCTATACTATTCATAAATGTTAACGAAAGATTATCCTGTCAAACGATGTATACAATATTGCAAAATATATAACAGCAGAGTTAAGCGAGTGTACCTCGTCTCCTGAGTTGAAGGTCATATAACTGCCGGCGAGTCTACCCCGTCTTTTGAGGCGAATGAGCTAATATAAACAGAAGTAGGTGTTAACAAAAATATCTGCGAAGTATGGAATATATTATGGAATGGATCCCAATGGAAAGGAGGAAGAAAGGAAGACCAAAGAAAACCTGGATAGAAGGTGTGCAAGCGGCTATGATTATCAGAGGATTGGACGAAGAGCAATGGATGGGCAGAGAAGAATGGCGTTTGGTTTCCGAAAGACGGCGGCCGGCAGCTGTCATGATACCGCATGATGATAATGATGATGATCAGCGAAATCCGACAGTTAGTAGTAGGGATTTACGTTATCTGAAATTCGAAATAAAAAATATAATTTAGCCACCTCCATATTTGATTCGCCGCAGTTTATACAATATTATTTAAATATCCCTTAATATTTCATTTATTTAGGCGTAGCAGCGCACGGCGGCTTTTAGCTGATCTATAGGCTATTATGTAAAATAGATATTGGTAATATATGATATTAATAGACTTCCTAGATTTAAATGGATGGATGATGTAAGAAAAGGTATGGAAGAATTGGAATGGGAAGATAGGGAAGAGTGGAGAAAGAAGATCAAAATTTGAAAAGCTTTGGGTACAAGATGATGTTTTATCACATTGTAAAGCTGTTAATAAATAAATATACTTCGGTACCGTTTAACCGATAACCATGAAAGTTGGCACATTAGCTATATGTATTTTTTTCACGGAGAGGGTTTTTACACTATCCATTACGTTCTACAACCATTAGGTCTGGCAGTTCACATGAAACGAAAATTTAAAAATCGCTCTAGCCGTCGCAATTTTCGATGTTTCACAACGAAATTCAGTATATCCTATTAAAATAAACCGAGGTCGATATTATCAAAAAATAGTGAAATGTGATATTCTAACAACCGCCATGTTTGGTTCGTCGCAATGTATAGAAGAACTTCGGGTAATTTGGATCCCTGTTTTGAATTTATTTTTCCTCTTTTAACTAAGACATTTCAATTTTGTTTAATTACAGTGTTTATCATTAGTGTTGTAACTATGAAATAATATTGTTATTTTATTGAAATATAGAAACATCTTCATTATTTATAAACTTTTTTTACGTTACAAGAAAGGTTCACTTAACCTCCATATTTGGGTAAAATGGATCCCAGAGTCCACCCTAGCTTTTAGTCTACTTTTAAGTTTATTTACTCCATTAATTTATACAGACAGGCAAAAATAAATCTGAAAGTATTTGTGGCTGAACATAATTATTAAAAAGCGTTGATATTTATTTAACGTTTTTAAAAATTATTGTTGGTTATAACATTCACACGTCATTGAACTGCAGAAAGCGACGGTCTTCGGGTTTAGTAAAATTACAAGGATATTAAATAAACTTAATTAAGTGAATGGTATTTACAGATAGCATCCTCATTGATAAAATATACGTATTCGTGTAAAGTGGGCCCAGGTCCTTGTGGAGGGCCCACATTAACAGAATTCCTTGTTATATTTAACTATTTTATACAGCCACCATGTCACATAATATCAAACCAAACTCGTCAGCATCTACATAATATAATATTTAGGAGTTTTTCCAATATTTGTAATATTCACTTGCAGAAATTAAAATTCATTCTTAGCTTGAAGAACTTTTAAAATTACCATTCTCATAAATATCACAAATAAACCCTTCTTCGCACAAATAATAAAATTAACTGGCCTTGAACCCGTCAAAGTTGATGAGGGGAAGAAGATAAAATATTTTCTGTTCGAGGGCAGCACCAATTAAAGAAGATATTAACAGGGTCCACTCAAACGGAAGGGTCCACATTACCCGAACTTTCCTATACTATACAATTTAATTAACCCTTAATAATTAATTTATTTAGGTATAGCAGAGCACACCGGGTATTAGCTAGTTTCATTACTATAAGATTATTTCTTTCTAGAGACCTCAATTTTTTTCTTTTTTCATCGCCTTAGATTCTCTTGTAAGACTTTTTACATGCCCCACCCCACCGGACCTTATAGGACACGACCACTTGGAAGAGGATTATAAACAGATACTTTATTATAGACCTGAAGGCCGAAGAAATGTAGGAAGACCGAAACAACTTTGGAAGGACGACCTGTAGCATATGTGGCAGCGGGGAGCGGAACGGGTCAATAGGCCCATACCTTGATCATGATGATGGGACTGTATTCGATTGTCACGTGCTATATTTCCCAGATTCGTGGCTTTAAACCTGCTCGGAATTAATAAGAAAGAATTCATCAGAATGGAAATAAAGCAATGGAACAAAGTATGTGTCGTCGATTTATGACAGATAAAAGACCTGAAACCTTATATAAGAGGTCCCGATCAAAATTTGTTGGTCCTTACACACCCAGATTTGAATTGTGATCCTGTTGAGTAACATTAAATAAAATACTAACTAATTAACTCACTGGTACTATCCAACCTGTAGGTTCACGGCTGCGCGGAAATAAGCTGTCCATACATCCCTACCCTGAGCTATTTTCCAATCATTTACTGCATAATCTATTTCCCTCCTATAATGGTTTATGCTATTTTTCCCACCTCATTTTTGATCTGTCAACTGGGCATTTTCCCTCTGGTCTTCCTACAAGAAGTTTCCATGCACCTCTTTTATTCGCCATTCGTTACGCATGTCCTGCCCATCGCAGTCTACGAGACTTAACTGTTCTTATTATATCTGATTTACTATAAAGCTCATGTTATGTAGTCTTCACCATTCGCCTGTCTCTTCATCTCTCTTTGGTTCAAACATTTTCCTAAAAGCTTTATTCTCAAATACTCGTAATATTTTCTCCTCCCTTAAAGTAATGAGTATCGGCCGCGGTGGACTAGTGGTTATGCTCATTGCCTCTGGTTCCGATGGTCGCGGGTTCAAACCCGGCCGCAGTCGATGGATTTTTTAGGACGGAAACATCCAAGGAGCAAATCCTCCGGTAGGGACTTTAAGCCGTGGGTCCCGAGTCTGAAGACTTTCAGGCTCATACAATATCCTTAAGCCCGAATAAGGAACCTTCTAAGTAAAATTTACCGACCTCAACGTCCTAGTAATACCTTAGTTGCCTGTTAGATGTCTCTGAGTCGGTGTGTTGACCACATGACATCTACGAGCAAATAAGGTAACTAAAAAATAACTTGGTCTAGTACATCCTTATAAAGGAGATTCTATGGCTCAACAATAAGCTACTCCAGCGGTTCCCAACCTTATTCGACTCGCGAACCCCTTCCATACGAGTTGAATTGGGTGAACCACTGACTTTTAAATATACATATACAGTAGACATACATAACATATAATTCCAAGCAAATAATAGTAATAAATAATAATAATTAATAATAATAATAATACTTTTCTTTTATTTATATATAGATTTTTAATGTTTACATATATTTCTGTGCCTGAAGTTTTATTTTCCTTCTCCTCTCGAATAATAATAATAATAATAAATAATAATAATAATAATAAATAAGTATTTCCTATAATCACATAAATAATTGAATTATATATTATATATATATATATTAATTAATTATTCAATAATATAATTATATTTTAATTTTTATTTTTATTTAAAGGGGGGTAAAATTAAATTGGGAATATTAAAATATTACATTATTAATTATTATTATTATTAATTATTATTATTATTATTCATTATTATTATTATTATTATTATTATTATTATTATTATTATTATTATTATTATTATTGATTATTATTATTATTATTATTATTATTATACAATGCCCGTTAGAAAATGAAGGAATCAATAATAAGATTTAAGATTTTAAGATTTAAGATTTATTTATTTAGCCTGGTGGAGTTAAGGCCATGTGGCCTTCTCTTCCACTCACCAGGACAAACATATATTACATAAGAATATAACAATCTTAATTAACTCTAATATTAAACACTAAGTAAAAATTTGATCAAAAGATAATATCTAATATACATATTACGATCTATAATACAACCAGTTAATATTAGTTAAAATTAAGACTAAAACTAATAATAAAATGTATACAAGCAAGACATATTAAATTGTCCCTGTCTAGTGTATATAAAAAACAGGAAAATAATGAGATATAGAAAACTAATTTTACGATTATACAATATTTAAAACAAAACAAATAAAAATATTTGTTATTCTTAATATTATTTACATAAATAATTAAATATATTAATATTGCTAAAAGAATACTATCAGTGAGGTGTATAAGTCAGTTTGTTATTAAATAATTCTTTAGTTTGTTTTTGAAGGATGTTATAGTTTGACAGTCTCTGACATAGGGTGGAAGGGAATTCCATGTTTTGGTAAGTGACACCGTAAAAGATAATGAATAATATACAGTGTGATGAGGCGGGATATAAAGGACAATGTGCTGATGGGATCGAGTGTCAAGATTATGTGTGTCGGATAGTCTGATGAAGCGGCGTGATAAATAATTAGGCGATGATGTGTGAAGTATTTTATAGAGAAGGGATAGGGAATGGACAGTTCTACGATCTCTTAGACGAAACCACGATAATTGTTCCAGGGACGGTGTAACATGGTCAAATTTGCGAATACCACAAATAAAACGTGCGCAAGAATTATGAACACGTTGAAGTCTTTGAGTGGAAATAATATTTAAGTCTGTAAAAAGAGTGTCACAATAATCAAAATGGGGCATTGCAAGTGTTTCTACTAACATTTTCCTAAGGGCGAATGGCAAACAATTTCGTACACGATTTAATGAATGTATTATTGAGAAGACTGTTTTGCATGTATGGTTTATTTGTGTATTCCAATTTAAGTTTTTGTCAATAAATACTCCTAGAATTTTTACTGTCTCACTATAAGGGATTTGAACTCCGTTTAGTGACACATGCGAAACTGTGTTTAGGTTAATTGTAGATAATAGTCTCTGATGACCCATAATGATTGATTGTGACTTTGTAGGATTTAATTGCAGTCCATATTTAACTGTCCAAGTCATTAGTGAGTCAAGATCCTCGTTAATTTTGGCAACAGCGTCATTTAGTGAATATTTGTCTGTGTGGATGTAGATTTGCATGTCGTCTGCAAATAAATTATGTTTGCAATGCTTTAGGGAGTTAGATATGTCATTTATGTAGATTGAAAAAAGCAAAGGTCCAAGTACCGAACCCTGTGGAACCCCAGCTTTACGGAAGGACCAAGAAGAACATAATGTATGATTTCCTATAACAGATTGCTGGCGCTCATGAAGGTAGGAATTGAACCATTTCGTGGCACTATCAGAGAGTAAGAGGTTTTTAAGTTTATGCAACAATAAGTCCAAGTCTACCGTGTCGAATGCTTTACTAAAGTCCAGTAATGTAAGAATGGTAAGTTTTCGATTATCAGCAGCTTCGCGTATGTCTTCGCAAATATTTAGTAGAGCAGTATTTGTATTGTGTCCTGTCCTGAAGCCTGACTGAAATTGATCTAGAAGGTTGTAATCATTTAGGTATTCAGTCAGTTGTTTATGGACTAATCGTTCCAGAGCTTTTGAAAGAGTAGGTAAAATGCTAATGGGTCGAAAGTCGTTCGGGGTTGAGGGCGTTTTAACTTTAGGCAGTGGACGTACGAGGGCTTGTTTCCACAATGAGGGATATGTAGAAGTTTGTAGTGAGGAGTTAAAAATATGAGTTATAGTAGGTAGTATAGCTTCGATTATTTTATTCAGTAAAGTAATATTTATACGGTCAGTTCCTTCTGCTTTGGTTTTTATTCGCATGATGGCTTTCTTTACGTCGTAGTCTGTAACATATGAGAAGTGGAAATGTTCTCTGTCGGGTTGATTTGTCAGTGATAATTCATTTATTGTTTGTTCTTTATCCTTTGGAGTAGTAGTTATACCTGTGAAGTGATTATTGAGTGTGTCCAGGGAAACAGGTAATTTGTCTACCTGTGTGTCTTTTCTCCCAATTCCCATTCTATTCAAGTTTTTCCAGATTTCTGAAGTATTGGTATTTGTTAGGTTGTATAAATGTCTAAGTTTGGCGTTTCTTATAGCTTGATTTGTCTTGTTACGTAACTGTTTATATTGAGTGAGACTTGTGTCTGTTTTGTTGAGTCTATATTTCTTATGTGCTGCGTCTCTATCAGTCATCAAGTTACGAATTGAAAGAGTCATCCAGGGTGCAGGGCGTCGTTTCACGAGTTTAGTTTTTGGTGGGGCATGTCTGTTGTATAATTGTAGTATAAAGTCATTTAGTGTCTCAACTTTTTCATCTACAGAATGCAGCGTCCATATTGAATGCCACGGCATCTGCATAGCTTCTTCAATTAGGGTTGCATTGTCTATATGTTTTAAGTCTCTATACGTAATAGTCTTTCGAGTCGGTTTAGGGCACTGCAGTGAATATGCTAAGAATATAATATCATGTGCTGATATTCCCGGGGCTGGCAGTTGCCCGTGAGTAAGTACTCTGTCTGGATTATTAGTTGCAATTAAGTCAAGTAACGTCTCAGAGTGATGAGTGTGATGTGTAGGTCGTAGGGGTAGGAGTGTCATATCACAAGCCTGGAACGTAGCCATCAGTTGTTGTGTATGTCTGTTATCAGTGTCTAGTATATTTATATTAAAGTCGCCCATAACGATAACGTGTTCATATTGTATTCGCGCGTTTTGTAAAGTGGACTCAATTTCAGCGATGGCTTTTATTTTAGGAGGTTGGTATACTACACAGAGAAGACATTTTTTGAAACTGACAAATATTTCTATGAACATAATTTCGGCAGATGGTTCGTTATTAGATAGATACACAATTTTAGGAGTAAGGTCTGTTCTAACGAAGGCTCCAATACCGCCCCCGCGACTGTAAACACGATCGTGTCTAAGAAAAGTATAACCATCCATGTCAATTAAAGAAGAGGTAATGGTGGGATTTAGCCACGTTTCGGATATGAGAAGAGCATGAATATTTAAAGAGAAGAAAATAGTTCTGATCTCATCTATATGTGCAGTAATACTCTGAGCATTGAAATGGGCTACCTGCAAGGAAGTAGGGTATGTGGACAAAGCTATTTCTAAAGCATTCCTTGAAGTAGTGGGGTCGAGAAGGGGAGTGGGAAGGTTATTGTCCTGTAGCCTGTCAAAGACTGTCAAAGGAAAATCATCATTTAAACGAAAAATGGTCGTAAAATATTTCAACAAACTTACAAACTAAACTTGGTATCACGTCACTAAGAATATCTTAATTTTATGTACTATTAATAAAATGTTTAAAGTGATAACTGTCGGTTATTCACTGGCCGTGTTTGCACTAATTATATTTCTGAGGCCCGGAGAATGATGCGTTTGTTATCTCCTTCTTTAACATGGATTGCTCCGTCAATTGTCCACACATTTGTTACACCATATTTGGTGATGCATTCTTTTAATAGCTTATACCTCATTTGAGTTAAGTCTTCCCTAATTGTAACACCACTCCCTTTCAGCTGTTTTTTGTTCTGGAAAACCTCTCTCCTTTTCCGATAGCTTACGAATTTGACGATAACCGGCCGTGGCCGGTCCGCCTTTCTCCCCACACGATGACTCCTATCTATATCGCATGTTTCCAATTTAATACCTATTTTAGACGCCACATCGATAGCTATTTTGTCTGTATCCTCAGCGTCCATCTCCGGGATGCCAAAGATACGTAAGCATTGGCGGCGTTGGTACTGTTCAAGGGAATCAGTTTTTTCGCACAACAGTTGTTCTAGTTTCATTATTTTAGTATCCCTTTCCTGTAACGACAGCTCCAACTGTTTAATGACCTCAGTGTTCCGATCTATGGTTGTTTTCAACTCACTCACTATAGCCTCACGCACCGAGTCCTTTAGCAGCTGCAACATGGCAGGGTCCCTCAAACATTCCTGCATCACACGCTTTGTCATTTCTTCTTTATTCTCGTCGGAATTCTTTGTTTTGCGTGGCGCCATTATTACAGAATAAATGTACACACAAATAATTTCAAAATATCCTATACTACCTGTAAAACACAAACAATCACCTGCTGAAAACTGTGCAAAAACACGAGCGACCAGTATATTCACTACTCACTGTCCGCCATGACACTAGTCCTAACCTTGAAACCCGCCATTACAAAAAGTTTTGGGGAACCCCCTTGGGGTTGGGAAACGATGAGCTACGTCATTGTAGATAGTATTAAGTAATTATTCCATGTTTCGCTTCCTTACAATGTAACTGGGAGAATAAGTTGTATAAATTTCCAGTTTAACATTTTTCTTCTTTTTTTTAGAATTTGGGAATAGCATGCATTTACAGAATTGAGGCTATTAAATAAAACACTACAGTACTTTATGTGCTAATGGATTGTAACATTTTAAATATAAGAGTTTGACTGTATTATGTGATGTTAGGTTTTCCCTTCTCATGCATGGAGGGGGGATCAATACGAGTCCCGCTTGGATAGCTGTAAAGCTTTGCTTTATACAGGTTGGACCAGAACTCTACCGACTAACTTTTATAGATGTCAGGAATGTTACCTTAATGTTTTAATATACGGAACACAAGACATGGTTCCTGGTTTCTTATTACAAAATAATGTGTTTTTGATGTGTGACATATAGTAAGTCTCTTGAACCGTTAAAACGTGGACTCTGATGCAAGACAATTTACAAATAGCAGCGTATAAATTAAATTAAATAGCAAATAAATTCCATATGACAATCTCTGAAAGTAAATCGAAAGTAATGGAATTCGACGGGAAAGTCCATACGAGGTGTAAAATCAGCATTAATAACGGTACAATACAACAGGTGAACAATTTCAATTATTTAGGATCCAGTGTATCATACTGCCAGAAAGAAGATATATATATTAAATTAAATAAGTTTTATACAATGTGTGGCACTATAAAACGGACATTGAAAAAATGAAAACTTTGAGGAGTACAACATTTAAAATTTTACAAAAATTATGGCGGTCCCTGTCTTAACATATGCGAATGAGAATTGAACTCTTTAACAGTTCAAGGCAGAAGAAAAATATAAACTTCAGAAATGAAGTTTCTACCTTCAGTAGCAGGTGTGACAATTTTGGACAGAAAAATAAATTAAGATATTAGAAAATAATTAAATATTTTTAATTAACAAATATAAGTTACAATATGAGAAACGTCTGCTATGGAAATGTTAAAAGAATGCCTACGGATGGAATCCCCCAGCTGCTATCGAAATACAAACCAATAGAACATAGAAGTGTTGGATTCCCATTTACTAGATGGGAAGATTCATTAAATCTCACTTGATGTGAAAACAAGTTAAAAGCCTAATTTCATGAAGTAGAAGAAGTAGAAAAAGGAGAAGAAGAAACATCAAATCATAAAATTATGCACATTGTATGCAGTCTTTTCAACTGTTAAAATCATTAAAATATTTTGGAACAGTCATCTTTTGTTTGTCCACTGCTGTGGTCTCGAAGTAGCGTGCTGCCTTGTCACGCAGCGTGCCCGGGTCGGGACAAGTTTCCTGGGTGGTGGTTTTTTTTCGGGGTTTTTCCTCACCTGTAAGACAAGTGTTAGGAACCTATAAGGCCCAAGCGGTCCCCGAACACCATCTGACCATCATTATCATCATTAACATTCATTAAGTTTAGGATTAAGGCCTCTCATGGCGCACTGTTACCATCATAATCACCTATCATATATAATCGGGGAAGCGTAACTCCGTTTTCCAGGCGCCCCATTCTCAGAAGTGGGTTACAATAACGACATGCTAGGAGAGAATACCAGAATGTCGAAATGACAACGTGCTGGCATTGAAAAAAAACTTTGTTTAACCCTTAAATTAAAAATTATCTTATAAGATACATCAATTGGTTTCATTCTTTCAATAATTTAAATAAAAACATAAAGAAAACTACTGAGAAGAGATTACTTAATTTTTTTTAGAATTTCACAATATACCTGATAATAACAGTTACGCAGCATTTCGTTTTCACTGCAGTCAGCCATATTTAAACAACTGACACGAGAAATAAGTGTTTTGCCAATTTAAGGGCAGGGTGTGTTAAGTGTTAATTACATTCTTTCTTATTGTATTGTTTCAATAAATTCCAGCTGAACGCCTCCAAACATCAATTTCTGCAGAATTTTAATTTGCTTTATGTTCTAGATTGTAATTCCCATGTTTCTGTGGCTGTATATTGTTGTATGCCTTATTATGGATGGTGGACAATGAAAAACATCGTAACTCCATTTTCGTAATTTTACAGGAGAAAAAACAAATAACTGTTTTAAATAATTATGAAATTGATACAGCAATAGTTCCCACATATTTTACTAGAGAATACAAGTCAAGTTATTAATAAATTTGAAGTCCGTGTTCTCAACAGGTTATCCATCACATATTTCTGTGCTGGTTGCTAGAGTTATGTGTTTTTCAGTGACTGATGGAGTTACGAGGTTTTCATTGCCTACCGTCGTTACACATATTAAATGTTTGTTTGGGCCCCACTTGTGAAAAAAAGAAGAAGAAAACTGCTTAAAAATAACGTGGATTGACGGTGTTTTGAGCAAAAATGATTGCTCGATGGAGATTGGAATGACAGTAACACGTGATGAGAATAAAAGTAAATTAATTTGGCGGAGGAAGATGAAGTGAAACTTCTGAAACCTGCTAAATGATTAAATATTCATCTTTATAGCGCCCGGTTTTGTAACCGCAAACCTCGATACTAGAAGCGTTCCTCAAGACCGACAATTGTTGAATTATTTCGCTAGTTCTGTGTTCTCATTTTCAACGTTAAAGTAAACAAAAAGCACGATGCGTGTTGTTTCGCTCTCTGTGCTCCTGACAAACCTTGTATTTGTTTTGACTGGAAAATCGTTTCTGCTTTTCACTCCCGTCACCTCAATTTGTTGTTAAATCTGCATCAACACAACACACACACACACACACACACACACACACACACACAGATTTTACTGCTCTACTCCATTATATACATATACACAGGATGTTGCAAAAACACACCGACAACGGAGGTGAGGTAGTACTGTATATTGAGATATGTTGATCATTTTTAAGAAGATACCTTCTTCTTCTTCTTCACGGTTTAGGCTTATTTACTAGCCTGTTCCGGCTCCAAATTGCTGCTCTTTCCATCTTTTCCTTGGACTTCCCAAACTTCTTCTTCCTCGTGGTGAATAGTTGTATGCTGCTTTTGGTATCCTATTCTCAGTCATCCTTGCCAAGTGTACTTTCCAGTTTGTTCTGTATTTCTCTATTGTTGTGTTTAATTCCTCTACTTTTAGTTGTTGTCTTATTTCTGTGTTATGTTTTTTGTTCTGTTCTTTGATATCCTGCTATTGGTCTGAGGAATCTCATTTCAGTAGCTTTTATCCTGGCAGATTGTTGTGTTGTCACTGTCCATGTTTTCGTATCCATAAGTAATAATAGGCACTGCCATTGTCTTGTATAATTTCATTATAGAGTCTTTCCTGGCTTATTTTTCAAAGTTCTTTTTAGTTTACCTGTTATATAATTAAACTTACTTAGTTGTTTTTATTTATATCTGTTTATGCTGTGTATGATATTTCGCAACCTAGGAAGTTATATCTTACTACTTGTTCTATTGGTTTATTTTCTAATATTATCTTTGTCCGAACTGGATGAGCACCCTTGAAGGCCATTGTTTTTTTTTTTGAGGATATTTCCATTGTTTGTATTTTTTGATATTTCATTTAGTTTATATAGCATTCTTTGTTGTTCGTCTTCTGTTTTTGCTATTAAAATCTGGTCATCTGCAAAGGCTACTGTTTTTATTACTATATTTCCTAAGTTAATTCCCCCAGTCGTCATTTGCTTCCACATGATCTTATCATGTCGTCGAAGTAAATGTTAAAAAGCGTGGTTGATAGTGGACACCTTGTCTAACTCCTCCTGTTATATGTATTGGTTCTCTTTTATTTATTTTTGTTTTTCTCATACATTTTCTTAATTACTGCTATCAAGTGTAGTGGAATTCCTTTTTCACTTAATATGTTCCATAATGTTGGTCTAGACACTTTATCAAAGGCCATCTTATAATCTATAAAGAGGATGTGCGTCTCTAAGTTGAATCTCTTCGCTTCTCTATTTTTTTGTTTTAAAGTGAATACGTTGTCTGTGCAGCTTCTTCCTTTCCTAAATCCTGTCTGCTCTTCTGATATTATTGCATCTACTATAGTTGTTAATCTTTGGTTGATCATTTTTGCATATATTTTGTATGCTGCACATAGTATGCTTATGCCTCATAGTTTTCTGGCTTTGTTTTATCGCCTTTTTTAAATATTGAGATTATTTTTCCAATTTTCCATTCTTCTGGTATTGTATTTTGTTTCCAGCACTTGTTATAGAATTTTAATAATCTTTCTTGGAAATTCTTTGGGGCATTTTTATTAGTTCTATGTTTATATTGTCAATTCCGCATGCTTTATTATTTTTACATTTCTTTAATACTTCTATCATTTCTTGCATCTCTAATTCATCTACTTCTGCATATTGTTCGTTTGTTTCTATGAGTGTGATTTCTTCTTTATTTTGTTTGTCCGTCCACAGTTCTTTATAATAATTTTCTAATTCTATATCTTGTATAGTTAGTAGATTTGTTTTGTCTTTTCACACTATGAGTAGTTAATTATGTCTCAAGATCAGTGTTAGTTCGAAGGATTTGAAGACTCATTACTTGACAATACCTCATAGGTCCGGAACCAGTGATATCTGGCTTCGCAACGGAATGTGGCTGCAACATGACGGAGCTCCAGCTCACTTCGATGCCAGTGTGACGAGACATTTGGACACCACGTATCCAGGTCGAGGGAGACCAGTCCAGTGGCCTCCGAGATCACCTGATCTTAATCCTCTCGACTACTTTTTGTGGGACGGCATGAAATAGTCTATCAGACTCCAGTGGAGTCAGGTATGGATCTTATAGTCCGAATCCACGTTGATGCAGAAATAATTCAAATAAGACCAGGCATATTTGAACGTGCGCGCCAATCACTACATGCCGATGTACGCTCTGCAATGAGATGGAAGTGAATTTTGAAAACTTGATGTGACTGTGACAGTATTGTCACGTATTGAGTCTTGAAATGCAACTAATGGAACTCTTGGGAATTTAGCTACTCATAGTGTGAAAACGCATCACTTCCGCACATTGGTACCTTATTAAAATGATCAACATATTTCAATATACCACCTTACTCCGTTGTCGATGTTTTTTTTTTCAAACACTCTGTATGTATTATATATCTATATATATATATATATATATATATATATATATATATTAATTAGCAGGTTTCACAACATCTTCCAGCGCCCAATAAATTTACTGTCGTTCTCCCACATTTCTCACATTCCAATCTCCGTCATCTAATTCTTTTTCCTCCAAGTTTTGTCATTGTGATTAGACATTAGGAGTCTCACTATTCATCTCAGTGAACCTGAAACTATAGGTTTGAAACTAATAATTGGTTCTTTGTGATATTTCTACATGCACCCGTACCATCATTCTAGGAATGATAGGAGCCAAACTTGGCTTAACATTGTTATCGGACTGTCATCAATGATCTTAGTGATCCCTAAAACTAGGATTAGACACTAATCACAGCTATTTATACATAGGAGTATTATTTGACCCCTTTTCATACCCTAGAGGTGATAAGGGTAAATTTGCGCTTACGTGAAATCCGCTCTGTCGCCAGTCTGGTTAGGAGCCCGAAAATTCCACGCTTCTCAAGCTCTCTTCTCAGGAGTCAATAATCAATCAGATAAGAGACCCCAAAAACTATGAATTCGACATTAACATTGTCCCTTTTTTATTATTTTTATACTTCATCCTCTCTCAAACCCTCCTCAGGATGGTATGGGTATCATATCCCATAGTATCAGATACTGATTAGAAAAGTTCGACTTTTTCGAAGTGTATAAATGACAGAAGAATAGGGCGTGTAAGTAAACCATTGTTCGGATACTTCTGAAATTCATAAGTTATAGCAACGAGATGCATTATCTCCTATTGAATTGTCTTACTTTAAGGGTGGAAAGAAGATTACGAGTATTTTGAGAATAAAGTTCTTAAGAAAATGTTTGGACCAAAAGAGATGAACAGACGGTGAATTGAGAGACTACATAACTGAACTACATGGTCTTTATAGGAAACCAGATATAATAAGAACAGTTAAGTCTCATAGACTGCGATAGGTAGGACATTTTAGCACGAATGGGGAATGAAAACGTGCATGGAAGCTTCTTATAGGAAACCAGACGGAAAACGCCCAGTTGGTAGACCAAGAATGAGGTGGGAATAAACATTAACTATGATTTGGGGGAAGTAAATTATACAGGAAGTGGTTGGAAAACATTAGCTCAGGATAGGGATGTATGGAGAGGTTATGTTCGCGCGGCCATGAACCTAAGGGTTCGATAGTACCAGTGAGTTAGTTGCTATTTAATTTTGTTATAGAACATGCCATCAAACCTTTAGAGGATGAAAAAGGCTGGAACTCAATGGTATTAAGTTGTTTATGCTAATGATGTAGTATTATTAGGCGATAGCGTAGAGATACTAAAGGCCAAAACGCAAATTCTATTCAGTAATAGTAAGGAAGTGGGGCTGGTAGTAATCATCAATAAAAATATGGATTATAGAAGGTTGTTGAATAAAATAATTGCATGAATGTAAGGCCTGATCTTTACCGGTAATAGCACAACACGTATTGCGCGGATGCAGGCAAGGCACGCGGTAAAGTGTGAGCCCGGTTTCCGCTCTAAATCTAGTTTTTCTAAAAACTTGCAGGCACTGTATGAGAAAGTGAATGGAAAATTGTCGATACCTATTATTCATACATGATAATATTATGTCGATATTAGATTATTAACTTAATTAGTGGTTTTAATTTTATTTAACAATACATAGTGAAAGTTGATCTGGCAACGAGTGGGAAAAGGGTATCACAAGTAAAATAATTACATATTGTAACTTTGTAGGAGTGTGCATGGCCTTACATTAACTTACAACTGTTAAATAATGTCCGTGAGTTTCGCTTAAAGTTGTACTGTTTTCCTTCATTTAGTTACTTATAAGTAGAGCGAAGGAATTATATGAAGAAAATTATACGAAAATATGAAATCGTAAACACAAAATATGAAAATTATGACGCAAAAAATGTTATGAAGCTACTATTTTCTAAACTTTTTTACGTATATTTATATACATAGGCCCATTATAACTTATAAATGTACATACCAGCACATAAAATGAGACGAACAGAACTTATTTATAGCTCAAGAAATCAAGATGTTCACTGTTTTTCGATTTGAATTAGCTTTTTCATTAATTCTAACTCATATAAAATATCACATTCATGATCTGAAACCATTTTAATGGATCACGCTATAGCGTATTTATATAAGGAAACGTAGTACAAACAGGAAAGTCGTCGGTTCGAGTCTCGATATGGTCTAGATATTTAGCTGGACCAGACCTCTTGCTGGCATTGTGGACCTGGGGTCGACTCAGATCCTAATGGAAGTGAGTATGCCTACTAGATGCATATTCTGGGCACAAATGAGGCCATCAGGCAGATCCGACAACCCGGCGGACATCTCGTGCCTATTGTCTAGAAAGATGGGAGCTTCAACATGCCACTACCCCAAAGGGCCTCCCAAGACTGTAGTGGAATCACTTTACCTTCACAAATCAAAGCTGAGAGGTTATATATAATACAATTAATTTATGTATTGAATGATATTTAATTATGAAATTCAAACATATACAAGAAACAAAACATTGCAACCAAAACAAACAGGTTTCCATGAAATATAGCACTAACAAAGTATAGATCGGGTATAGTTTGGATTATTGCTATTTTTACATTGCTTGAAGATATTAAAATTCCTGTAGATGCAAATGTAAACAATAACATTAAATTGGACGATCTAGAATACAAGTAAACCATTCCGGTATATCATATTTGGAAAAACCAAGATGTGAAGTTATAGTCCATAATATAATCTATGTATTTTTCAGAACTCTATTTGAAATTACAGTTACATTTAATATTGAACTACGACCATGGTGAAATGTAGTTAGAATTATTTTAACATCGGGGCACGCCGTAGCGTAGTGGTTAAGGCACTGAGCTACAAGCCGGAAGGTCGAGGGTTCGAGTCCCGGTGGGTCAGGATTTTTAAACGGACCCAACATTACTGGCGGCACTATGGCCCTGGGGTCCGACTCAGACCTCTAACTGAAATGAGTACCAGACGCTTGTTTTGGGGTAAAGGCGGCCGTCACGCAGGGTCTGACAACCCGGCTGACATCAAGTGCCGATTGTCAAGAAAAAGTGGGAGCCTTAACCTCCTACTACCCCAAGGGCCTCCTGAGGCCTGTAGTGGGAACACTTTACCTTTACCTTTATTATTTTAACATCTTTTTTTTTTTTTTCATGAAATGGGTCTAACATAGTGTCTATAGTCTTGATCCAATTGTGCTTTGAACAATCCAACTGTCAATTCGGTTCGTAATACACAGAAGTTTGTTCTATATTTTCTGATAATAAACTATAAGGCCTGTTTGTCAGAATTGTTTTGCACGATGAAAAATTATGCTCGACATCATACGATGTTATGGCAGCATATTTTGTATTATGCTATATTTGGACAGTTTGATGTAAGTGAGAAAAATGTTGTCCTTATCTACATGAAATTTATTAATTTCACAAAGCACTGCTTAAAGTTTAGCAGCAGCAGTCGTGCCTACATTTAAATGCTAGGCTATAATTTGTTCACAAAATAAGAACTGCCCTCAGGTAGCAAGAACGAACTTGACAGCTATTATACCTGACTACAGAATATTCCAACATTTTTCTTCTATTTATTCATCTAGGGCTAGTCTCATGTTCTTGTTCTGGGGGATCGAGTTTAGTACAAGAACCTCCATCTAACACGGACACTCTGTGACTCCTCATCCAAATATTTGCTTTTATAATATCTATCTATCTTGTTCAGAAGTGATACTGAAGAATTTTCATTTGTCACCACTTTACACTGTCAAAAATTGCATAAATACAATCATTTCAAAATAATTTTAATGAATTCCTTGAACTTTTATTGAAAAAAAAAACCGGAATTTGAAAGTTGAAAAATATGAAGCACTATGAAATGTTCACTAAAATATGAATATTTTGATAAAATATTATGAAATATGAAGTTTTTTGTTGGTCTTATTTGATTCTACGTATCATAAAATTTAAAGATACTTAGTCTCAGCGCTCTCTGACAAATAGTTTAAAACATGAAATTTCATAAAATTCCTCGCTGTACTTATAAGTAAGGCTCTGAAATTGAGCACCTATAAAATACTGTTAATTTATGTGATAAAAAGTTTCTATATAAAATCTCAAATTATAATAAATATAGGAACATCGAAGACCGAAGCAATTTATATATTAATATGTGAAGGAAAAAACTTTGCACCCCTTTTTAAGCACATAGCGCGCACGAAGGAGTGTGATAATTGCCACAATTAAAATTCATATAGAGAAGGAGTGCAGAGAAATAGAATGTATGTATAATATGTTATAAGTAAATTAAATTAAACAAAATAAAAAAATTGTCTTTACGGAATTCATTTGTAATATTCATTCATTTGTTTACGTTCATTCTGAAAGTGCATTGTTGCAAAAAAGAAAATTGTGCAGCAGCAATGTGAATTGACTTAACTTTCGCGTATTTATATTAGTGGTTTTATTATTAGTGCTTTAAAGTGGTGAGTACATTTTATTATTTAAATTTATGCCTGTCTATCTGCTTTCAGTAATTTCATTACATTTTTTATATTTAGATACTCGCACCTACTTCCATTATGTCTCGACATAGAACATTGACGGGTCGGAGTGAGAGACAAAGAGGAAGGGACATATATTCGCGTACATATGTTAATAGGCCAAATGCAAATTTAAATAGAATAAAATGTCAAATGACGCGTTATTGTTTTTAAAAATGGCTTAGCCAAGCAATATCACATATTTCCTATCGTTCGTATTTTTAAAATAAATCGAAAAATAATTCACAATGACGTATTTGTGACAAACTTACAACACTAATGAATTGTGGTCGAATTTTGACCGCTGAGCGCCCACAAGTATAAAATAAAAACTAGGAATGATAGAGATAACTTTTACTTACTTTACTTTTACTTTTGAGGGCCTCTCCACTTTTTCAGCGGTTACCCTGTATTCCCATTCGCCATTCTTGCCGATCACGCCATTCATCCTCCTCCAGACCTCGGTTCGTTCATCAATCTATGGATCTCTCCTCTCCAAGTTGTTCTTGGCCTGCCCCGTTTTCCTTCTACCAGAAGGTGACCATTCCAAAAGAGTTCTGGGCCACCTATCATCCTCCATTCTCCTGACATGGCCATACCACTGAAGAGCTCGTCTTTCGATCCTTTCCACCACTGTCTCCTCCATATCCATCATCCTGGCCTCACTTCTTTCATTTCTTCTTCTTTCCAACCTGGACACCCTGGCACTGCGTCTTATTCCATCCATCTCCACTGCCAAGATCTTAGTTTTTTTGTCCCTCTACCAAAGTCCATCCCTCAGCACCATATGTCATTATGCTTTCCACAACAGACTTCAAAATTCTCCTCTTCGTGTGGTTTGACATGGTCCTACTCCACAGTACTCCATTCAACATTTTTATGGATCTTCGTGCTTGTACTAACCTGCTATCTACTTCAGTTTTACAGCTCCCTGATTCATCGGAATAGGGGATATATCTCGTCCACTTCATCCTACTACACAGAACTATTCATTTTTTCATATGTTACTCTAATCCTTCCCTATTTCAAAAGCATTTAAGAAGTTTTCTCATCATGTATTTCCACATCCTCACGACTCTGAGCTATCAAACACTTGATCGTCTGCAAATAATAAGGAATGTATTGTGCCACCTTGGACTGGTACTCCCATGCCTCCACAATATCGATTCCACTGCTCCAATATATGCTGGATGTATATTTTGAACAGAGTAGGGGACATACTACAGCCCTGTCGCAGGCCTTTAGTAGTTTCTGAATGGAGAGGATATCAATCTTACCCACTTTAACCGAAGCCTGACACTGCTGGTACAACCGTCGGACAAGTGAAATCGTTTGGTAAATCGATACCAACATCAACCATTGCATCCCAAAGTTGGTTGATTTGGCACTGAGTCATAGGCCTTTTCTAAATCAACAAATATCAAATGAATTTCCTGGCCCGTAGCACTGTGATTTTTCCGTTATCTGTCTCAGACTAAAAATGTGATCCATGCATGATTTTCCCTCTGGTAAATCCTGCTTGGTCTTCCAACATTCTTCCTTCGATAGTGTGTTCAAGTCTGTTTGTGATGATACTGCTAAAAATTCTACTCATGGATGACATCACACTGATTCCTCTGTAATTTCCAGGGTCTTTACGATTTCCCTTTTTATGAATAGATATTATATATGACATACACCAATCCTTTGGTATTTTCATCACCCTCCAAAATCTGATTAAAATTTTACAGATAAGTCTTTTTAATAAGGGGGGGCCATATTTCCATAATTCTGTCATTATTCCACCGGGTCCACTGGCTTTACCATTCTTTTGCTTTTTTCAGTGCCCTGATTTATTTCTTCCTCTAAAATAGGTTT
This sequence comes from Diploptera punctata, assembly GCA_030220185.1. NCBI lineage: Eukaryota > Metazoa > Arthropoda > Insecta > Blattodea > Blaberidae > Diploptera > Diploptera punctata. Next base: position 13,676 of record JASPKZ010001391.1, on the reverse strand, counting down.
CCATACGTGACGATATGGTTGTCCATATACTCCAAAATTTTCACATTTTAGTCCCTTCCTTTTCTCAACAAGCAGATTTTAAAGTGCTTCTCCCATTGTTCCATATTCACAAGATTTAAGGCGTGGTGATGGATTATAACTGCCCTCATCCTCCTTATAACTCTCCCATGCCTCTGCAGATCTTCTGTATCCTAATGAATGATCGATTTCAGCACATACTTTTTCCCATGATTCTTCTTTACATTTTATTATAACCTTCTTTACCTTTCTCTTGCATTCTCTAATACTTATGTAGGTCTTCTTCACTCTTAGAGCTCAACCACTTATAGTACAATTTCTTTTTTTCATTAATAATTTCCAGTGCTTCCATAGTCATCCATTCTGTCCTTCCTCCACTTTTCCTCTCCCTTCCCAACACTTCCTCAGCTACTCCATTAACACAATGTTTTAAAAAATCATACAGGCCTTCAGCATTCAAATCCTCCTCTACTACTTTCAGTCTATTGTTCAGCCTTTCCTGATATAGATAGCGGTACACTATCTTCCTGTAATAGATGCACCAAATATCTGGGGTTCATCTATAATAGTAATTTCTTTATTTTTCTGAGTTTTTAGTTGTTTTTAATTTAGTTTTCATTGGAATGCAATTTTTTGATACAACACTATAATGATCCGATCCACATCTTTCTATCTTCCTCCGTACTCTAAACATCTTGTACTTTAATCAATCGTTGCTGTCTTACTATTACGTAGTCTATAATAGACTTCAAATTCCTGGAGTGGTTTACCCAGGTATATTTTATGTATATCCTTGTGTTTAAACTTTGTATTCATGAAAACACATTCCTGCTCCTTACAGAATTCAATCAACCTCCTGCCATTATCATTTTCTGTATCTTCTCCCCAGGCTCCAACAATGTTACTATTAATTTTTCTACCGACACGTCCATTAAAATCTCCCATTAGCAGGAGCTCATGTCCATTCACACAATCATCAATTACTTCTCTCAGATCTTCATAAAAAACCCTTTTCTCATCAACTGAAGCATCGTTGTTGGGGGCATATACCCCTATTACACTCCACAATAGTTTCATGAATACGTATAGTTATCTTAATTATCCTGTCACTTATTTCTTTCCAATTAACTATTCCAGATTTTCCCTTTCTTCTTTTTGTGGATTAGCCACTCCTGATTTTTGCTCTCTCTTTGATTTTGGCACTCCACTCAGAAATGTATATATTCCCAACCACTTCTTGTCCTTGTCCTTTCTTTTTGTCTCATTTTAAAAACTACTATATCCTATCCAGAGTATCTAGTTCTTTAACTATTTCTACTAGTTTTTCACTTATTCCTTGTATATTCCAAGTTCCGCATACCAAGTCCGTTTACGTAGCCAAAGTCGATGCCTATTTAATCCGTCCGGCTAATTTCTTGGGAAACGTAGCAAGCTTTGTTTTATAGGATCGGGGTGCTAGCCCCTCTGCCCAACCCCCAACCTGGAGGACCAGGTATTTTGTATCGCGATGATGTGCTTCCCCTCGGCCTTTGGAGGACCAACTCTTCATCCTGCAAGGCAATCAGCATCTCCCTACTCCCTGAGGTAATCTCTTTCTGCCTTCTTCGCCGTTGAGATTCACAAACTCTTCATTCGCCTAATAAGCATTGTTGTATATCCTCTTCTGGAGTGCTTATTTCGTTCTCTGACCTCTCTCCTTTGACCTGTCCGGCTTGGGAAACCCTGTCAGTAGCTACGCTACCGCCGGCATTAGCTCTCAGGGTTATCGAGGTACTCAAACACCACCACACTATAAAGGTGTAAAACAAGGGTGTAATTTATCACCAACTCTTTTATATATATTATATAATATTAATGAATCATCCAAAATTGGAAAAGTAGTTTTAATGTAGGTATAAGAATGGAGACCGTTTCAAAATATTAAACGTTTTAACGTATGGTGACGATGTGGTTATTATTCAAGAAATGAAAAATAATTTGCAGTACTCTTTAAATAAATTAATCATTATGCCAAGAATATTAATTTTAAAATATCAAAAGGGGGAAAAAAAACAAAAATAATGACATTTTGGGGAAATGAACATATAAGATCAAAAATCATAATAGACAAGAAACCTCTGGACAAGTAACAAATTTTAATTATTTGGCTCTAATTTTACCTCATTTGACTCGTGTAACCATTTCGTTTTTGCTAGCTTTCTTTTTCTTTACAACGTCGGCACATTCCTCATCAAACCATTTTTTTTTTTGCCTCTTTTTTAATAACCAATGCTTTCTGATGCTGACAGTTTAATAGTATCTCTTTAGCCTCCCATTCTTTATTTATATCAGTTTTCTTTTCGTTTGCCACATTGTCATCTTGAAGGTTCCAGTACTTCAAATCTATTAGCAATTTTGATTTGGTATTCTTGCCGCATTTCATCATTTTTCAACTTTTTTTAGTTCAAAATTTTCAGAATCATCTTAGCGTTTGTTCCTCTCGTATGTATAATAAAAAAATCAGTTGTATTCGTAGTATTCGTCTGAAGAAGTTACAAGTACTGAAAAACCTGTAACGATTTTGTATAAAAATAAATATGAAAATGGATATAAACTTTAACAGTTTTATTTTATTTAATCACGACTTTTTAACTATTGGAAGAGTTCAAAATGATTTCAATATGAATGCGGTTGTTTCCGTTCGCATGGTTAAAAGCTATATCATTTAATGTAATTGAAGTGTTTTTACTCCCCTCTATATGTAGAATTGCCCATAAAACATATCGTTACGAGGTAGCCCATTAGATGTGCTTTGTTTTACTCCACTAATGTTGCATCCATAATAACTGGAATGTGAGAACGTAATAACGAATTAGGAGTCCATTTCCACGTACGTGTATAATACTCTCGATGAATATCTAATTTACTTGCAACTTCATTAAGTGGACTGCTAATAAAATGTTACGTTCATTCCTAGCAGATGGAATCATTTTATTGTACAGTGTGTTACGAAAGAAAGTTCGGAGATTCTGTGCCACCGTACCACATAAATAATTTCAAATAAAAACGGGGGGAAAAAAACGCACCAATCTATTGCTGAAGTATGTGAATAATTATCTGAGAAAAATATACAGGGGTGTAACTAAACGACCGTTACAATCTTTGAGGATGCGTAGTGGGGACCAAGACGGTTACGTTTATCATAGGAACTCACGTCCGGAAACGTACAGTTTACCCGCTACACGCACGCAAAAATACAACACACATTAAACTATCAAGCATTTTCGGCGCCAAAGACCCTGTACGTTCTCCCGACATGACCCCGCTGACTACTAGCTGTGGGGTCGCATTAAATCCTTGATTTACGAGACTCCTTTGCTATCCGAGGAATACCTACTGGCGCGGGTTACGGCTGCGGCGGATGTTGAAGGATCCAGGATTGATAATCGTGTGTACCAGAACCTAGCATAACTGTATTCACAATGGTGGTCGTCACATCGAGCCCTTCTTGTAAGTGGACGCATGCGATAAGCAGCAGGCGTCGGAGAGAGCAAAGAATGTTGTGGTATTTTGCGTATAGAAGAAAAACGGTGCATTTCCGGACATGAGTTCCTATGCTAAACGTAACCGTTTTGATCCCCACTACACGTCCTCAAAGTCTATAATGATAATAATTTAGTTACACTCTGTATAGGTTTTTTTTTTAAATGTAATAAATGTTTTAAAATGAACTGAAAAGTTGAGCTGAAAAGTAACCTAAAATCACCATATTTGCAATGTAAAATATATATTAGACATTGTTCAACTAACTTAACACAAAAAAAAACACTATCAAATAACTAAACACTAAACTAATCTATGCACATTAACTAGTCCATTTTCTGACCGTAACTCTCCCAAACTAACACTAAGTTGCCCATTTTCACACCCTAAATTTCCCACTAGTATAGGTTCACTCCTGGGATAGAATCCCCTTATATGCCAGTAAACATGTTCACAATTGGCTTTAGTAGGAAAGTGTTATCACATTGACCAACATGACGCCAGTAGTCACTTTCCTCCGATCGAATATTCACAGGTGGTTTCCTGGCATACAATAAACTAAAGTTGATTAGGCTACTTGATTGTTCGATAACACTGAACAACAAAAAAAAAAACTTTTTTTTTGTCTCAGAAAGAAAAATATGTGATTCTGATAGTATTTTTTCTCTTGAATTCAAATATGATATCTGGTTTTCTCCTTCACGCAAGGTTTCTTAAAGATGGGAATTTATAATTTCAAACACTTTAATATTTTCTACATTCGTAACTACACAATATTCGAACATTCAGACTCGCCTAGAAAGTAAGAAATGACGATTTTCTTGCTATATATTCGCCTGTGGATCCCTCTTGATGGTCCAACAATAATCGGCCAACATATTAGCATTCCATTTGCTTTTTATCTCTTTTCCATAGCTGAAATATCCTGAGTTAGCTCATTTGGTTTTATTTTACAATGGACAAATGGACGAAAAAACGTTTATTAAAAATAATTATTTAAATCCATCAATTGAAATTCAAATAAAAAAAACTGTGGGCGATGGAGAAATTCCGAATACATATTTGAAAACACGATAAAAAAAACTGCATTAAGTACAACTATTAGTACTAATGAGTAAAAATTATGTTGACCAGTGTAATATAGAAAATATATAGGACTATTCTGTAAGTGTAAAAAAAGACCATTATATAAGCTACTGTAACTTATATCGTAGATTTTTTAAAAATAAAATTGGCATTATATTAGAGTGTGTCCATATGTGGCATGGAAAACTTCTTGTAGGAAAACTAGGGGGAAAAACGCCCAGTTTATAGACCAAACATGAGGTGAGAGAATTACATTAACCATGATTTGAAGGAAGTAGATTATACAGAGGATGATTGGGAAAATATTAGCTCAGGATAGGGATGTATGAGAACTATTTTCGCGAGGCCAAAAACCTACGAGTTTGATAATGCGAGTGAGGTAATTTAGCCCTATATTGTGGGCTTATACATCGATGTATCTACATTCAGTTAGCATGTAGCCTATATATTATAAGATATATATATCTATATATATATATATATATTATATATATGAGGGCTATGTGTATGGATGATTCATAATTAATATAATAATAATAATAAATATAATAATAATAATAATAATAATAATAATAATAATAATTTCATTTATTTATTATATACAGATTTTGAATGCTTAAACAAATGTGCCTAAAGTTTATTTTCTTCTCCACTCACCTCTATCCATCCATTCCATGTCCTCTGGTCTCTTGTTATATTCCCGTTCATATTTCTTGCATTCCACCTAGTTTCGACGTCTTCCTTTCCTTCTTCTTCCAGGTGGGACACCATTCAAATGTTTTTTTGGGTAACCTTTCTTCTCGCATTTGTCGTACTTGCCCATACCAATTTAGTTGCTTATATCTTATATAATCTACTATTGAATATCTACCATTCATTTTTTATCGCATGACAATATTTCTTATTTTTTGTAATTTTGAACATTTTGCTGCTCTGCTTTTGAAATACATTCCCATCAACACATGAGTTTTGTTCTAAGTTTTTTGTTGAATTCCAAACTTCAGTTCCATATGTGACAGTACTTCTTACTTACTACTCACTGGCACTATCGAACATAAGCTCTCCATACATCCCTATCCTGAGCTAATGCTTTCCAATCATTTCCTGTATATCTACTTCCCTCAAATCATAGTTAATGTTGTTTTCCCACCTCATTCTTGGTCTACCAACTGGGCGCTTTCCCTCTGGCTTTCCTACAAGAAGTTTCCATGCACGTCTTACATTCCCCATACGTGCAACATGTCCTGCCCATCGCAGTCTATGAGACTTAACTGTTATTATTATATCTGGCTTCCTATAAAGACCATGTAGTTCATTTATGTGACAGTACTTCTCACTATTAAATTATTATTTCTAACTAATTTTTTCTGGTTATATGACGTTACATAAGACTGCATTCATCATTGCTGTGTTATTGCTCTTACCATTATTTTTCTGTTCTTAATCATGTTCAATTCTTTACTCCCAGATACTAAAATTCATCATATCCTGTAAATACCCCTTTTGATCTTCTAATATAAAATCTTCGGTTTCTGTCCACATCCCAATAATTTTTTTTTTGTAAATTTATTTTCAAACCCCAGGTGTCGTATTCGTCCAATAATTTTCTGAACAGAAAACTCTTGTCTTCATATTCTTCAGCAATTATTATCTGGTCATCCGCAAATAACAGTGTACATCTATTGATCCATCTCCAACTAGTGCTCCCATTCTGCACATTTCTTGCTCCAGTTTGACAGTCACTTTTATGTATAAAATATTAAATAATGTGGGTGATATGCTACAACCTTCACGAAGGCCTTTTGTTACTTTAATTTCTTCTGATACACATTTTCCAATTTTACTTTTAGATACTGCATTTTATAATAATAATAATAATAATAATAATAAATATAATAATAATAATAATAATAATGATAATGTAATGATAATAATAATGATAATAATAATGATAATAATAATGATATATAATAATGATAATAATAATGATAATAAAATGATAATAATAATGATAATAATAATGATAATAATAATGATAATAAAATGATAATAATAATGATAATAATAATGATAATAATGATAATAATGATAATACATGATAATGATAATAATGATAATAATGATAATAATGATAATGATAATGATAATAATGACTAATGATAATAATGATATGATAATAATGATAATGAATAATATGATAATGATAATAATGATAATGATGATAATGATAATGATAATGATAATGATAATAATGATAATGATAATAATGATAATAATGATAATGATAATAATGATAATGATAATAATGATAATGATAATAATGATAATGATATAATACACAAGTGATCTTCTTGGTGATAAAATATTAAAATAAACAGTCAATATGCCCAATTCACCAATTAATGATTAAAACGGCCAACATGTTTCGACAGTTAAACTGTCATTCTTAAGACCAGATATTGACTGAAGACTTCAGCCTAGCTGTAGAATCATGTTGACCGTTTTAATCATTAATTGGTGAATTGGGCATATTGACTGTTGATTTTAATAATAATAATAATAATGATAATGATAATAATGATAATGATAATAATGATAATGATAATAATGATAATGATAATAATGATAATGATAATAATGATAATGATAATAATGATAATGATAAATAATAATGAATGTGTAATAAATATCGAAGCTGGATATTCATGACACTCTCCCAAACTCCCTTAACCTGAGCCAATGTTTTCCATAATTTCCTATATAATTCACCATTAACAAATCACGGTTATTAACATTCTCCCATCTCATTCTTGGCCTACCCACTGGGTGTTTTCTTTTCTATCATCATGGACATGGAGCCAGTAGTAATTGTCAGAAATAAGAATAAATATGGACATATTTAGGAGTATTAAATGTATCTTTTTAGAGAGAAAGTTGAGACCATCTGATTCAATATTTGACTTTGGATGGACTTATTTAATTTTAGAATTATTGATCTAATAAATTAAATGTTATGATTTAACTAGCAGCAGAGAAATATATCTTTGTTATTGAACAAGCAAGAATAATGGTAATTTTACAGTTTACTACTTTCTTATCTGAAATTCCAAATATAATAGCTCCACGTTAGGACTTTATAGCTGTCAAAGGAAAAAAGAAGAGAGGTGATATGATATAAGAAGGAAAAATTGATAACCACAAATCGAAAAAAAAAAAAAGAATAAACCTTTCTCAGCATTAAAAATTGTTAATCTTTTCGTCATCGTCTTTCTTCTTCTTCTTCTTTCTTCTTCTTCTCTTCTTCTTTTCTAGAAGTTGACGTGGTATTTTTTATAAGTTGAATAACCAGGAGGTTGGACATCCAGCCACCGACGGTTGTCGATTTGAATCCCATAGTAATAATGTAGGGTATAGGCCTATAAAGGAAGTGGACAATTAATTACAAATGCAGGGAAATTTTGAAGAAATGGCTGAATTCAAATACCTGGGAACAATAAATATAAATATGAATGGGGTGCGCAAAGAAATTAATCTTGGCTCAGTTCTGGAAATGCATGTTATTATGCATTACGGGGACTCTTATCGTCCAAACTTCTCTGAAAAAAATTAAACTGACTGTTTAACTCATGCCCCAAATGGGACTCAATGGCCAATCACGTTTCAATGATTTCTGTTTTACAATCAATCAGAGTCGTGTTTCACGAAATATTTATCAGTGTTATAATTACCATATTTAAAGAAAGCTCCCTCTTTTTTAATATTCTGAACAGGTCTGACCATTATTTTGCAGTGACTGAGCCCGTAAGAAATACGGCTACCAGACTGTATATATAGTGGCATGAATGTCAACACATGCCGCATGCGGGAGTTAATATAACAAACATTTGTAGCAATTCATTATACCACCAAAAAAAGAACCACTGTTTGCACTTTCTTAAATGTATTTTTCCCAGGTAACAATCCAGAAAAATATAATTGTCATATTTATATCATACGACATCAGAAATGAATTGATATACAGTTTGATGTGTTTCATTTTTCTCCACTAAAGAGCATTCTACAATATTGCGTTCCTTTGGCAATAAATAGTATGATCTGGTTGCAGTGATAAACAGAAGAAGCAGATGAAGCGTACCTATCGCTTCTCATTGTTTTCAAACATCGCCGTTTACATTAAATATATAAATATTTTAAAATAACTATAGTTAAATAATGATTTGTGAGTGAACAGCCTAATTTTATTCGGTTAAATAGTCCTAACAAATGCCACTCTTGATTTCCAAATTCTGTAGATAAAATTCACTCCTCACTTCGTGAGTCGTGAATTTATCGATAATTTGGAAATCACTCATGGCATCTTATGAAAATATTAAAAAAATATATTATTCTCCCAGTTACATTATATGGATGCAAAACATGGACTCTTTCTTACTTCAAGGGAGGAAGGAAGGAGATATGAGTATTTGAGAATAAAGTTATTACGATCATTTTTTAACCAAAGCGAGGCGAACAGACAGGCGCATGGAGAAGACTACATAATAGTGAGCTACATAATCTTTATGGGAAACCGGATGTAAATTAATCGTTATGACTCCTAAACTGCAATGGGCAGGACATATGCCACGAATGGGGTATGAAAGAGGGGCATAGAATCTTCTTGTAGGATAGAAGGAAAGCGCCCAGTAGGTAGAACCATAATGGGTATGAGAATAATATAACCGTGATTATATAGGGGATGATTGGAGAACATGAACTTAGGATAGGGCTGTATGGAGAGCTTTGTTCGTGCTATGAGTTCGATAGTGCTATTGAGTTAGTCAAGATAGTAAGTTTTATATCGTGGAATAAAACTCAATGGACTTGAATTTGTTTCTGGGGATGTTATTCTAGTATTTTGATATAAGGAATCCATTATCTCCAGTGACTTATTGCAGAGTAATGTTTGTCGTCTTTTAGAAACGGTGAATATATTCAGTATTAGAGCCTACATTCAGACACTGATTCTGATTTCCTCAGCAAAATCAAAATGATTTCGATTGTTGTCTATTATTTTTGCCCCAAGACTATTACAGTACGATTGGCTTACTTTTATGATTTTTTACAAAAACTAGTTTAGATAATTATTAGTAGATTACTTTATTATTTCTCTATAGTCTATTACATATTTTCCCAACCTGTGTTTTCGACACACCCTCGTTTCTGCAAATTTGTAATAATAATAACTAACTACAACTCACCGGCACTATCGAACTCTAGGTTCATGGCCGCGCGGACATAAGCTCTCCATGCATACCTATCCTGAGCTAATGTTTTCAATCATTCCCCGTTTAATCACTTCCCTCAAATCATAGTTAATGTTATTCTCCCACCTCATTCTTGTCTACCAACTGGGCGTTTTCCCTCTGGTTTTCCTACGAAAAGTTTCCATGCGCGTCTTTCATTTCCCATTCGTGCTACATGTCCTGCCCATCGCAGTCTACGAGACTTAACTGTTCTTATTATATCTGACTTCCTATAAAGACCACATAGTTCACTGTTATGGAGTTTTCTCCATTCACCTGTCTGTCAACTCTCTTGGTCCAAAAATGTGCCTAAGAAACTTTACTCTCAAATACTTGTAATTTTGTAATAATAATAATAATAATAATAATAATAATAATAATAATATTAATAAAATAATAATAATATAATATAACATAGGCTCAATTCTGGAAAATGCGTGCTATTATTCATTGCAGAAGGAGAATCTGATGACCCAACTCCTTTCAAAAAATGTTAAACTGAAATATATAAAACTATTATTCTACCAGTTATATTATATGGGTGCGAAACATGGACTCTTACTTTAAGGGAGGAAAGGAGGATTACAGGTATTTGAGATAAAGTACTTAGGAAAATTTTTGGATCAAAGAGAGATGAACAGGACAGGTGAAGATGGAGAAGACTACATAACAATGAACTACATGGTCTTTATAGGAAGCCAGATATAATAAGAACAGTCAAGTCTCGTAGACTGCGATTGGGCAGGACATGTTGCCCGTAATGGGGAATGAAAAGACTTGCATGAAGCTTCTTGTAGGAAAGCCAGAGGGAAAACGCCCAGTTGGTAGACCATGAATGAGGGAGAGTGGGGAATAACTAACTATGATTTGAGGGAAGTAGATTATACAGGGAATGATTGGAAAGCAATAGCTCAGGATAGGGATGTATGGAGAGCTTATGTCCGCGCTGCCATGAAACCTACGGGTTCGATAGTGCCAGTGAGTAAGTAAGTAAGTAAGTAAGATAATAATAATAATAATAATAATAATAATAATAATAATAATTATATAATAATAATAATAATAATAATAATAATAATAATAATAATAATAATAATAATAATAATCTTTGTGATCTTATAAGCTCATGTTTCGCTTAGCAGAGATTTAGGCGCTCTCCCCCTACAGGGAAGAATTTGAACCATACTAATTTAGTTACACTTGTTTTCGTACCGATGTCATTTGAGTGGTCCGTGGTCAGTGCCGCCTCATACTGACATCTAGGAAACCAAGGTAGTACTAAGGGGGGGGGGGGAAAGGTCGGTAAATTTTGCTTGGAGGCCTTTCATCAGGCTTAAGAATCTTTTATGAGCCTAAAAATCTTCAGACTCGGGATCCACGGTTTAAAGTCCCTCCCGGAGGACTTGCTCCTTGGATTTTTTCCATCCTAAAAAAATCCATCGACCCCACCCGCGACCCTCGGGACCAGAGGCAAGGAGCATAACCCTATAACTGCGTCCACCGCGGCCGATTATTATTATTATTATTATTATTATTATTCTTATTTTTAAATTAAATAAGCCCACCATGCCCCTTGTTGCATATGTAAACATTTGGAATTTATCACATTAGGCCCTTATTTCCACAATAAATTAATATTTACCGCGATAGCCTGATTTACAGTTAGGTAACAACGTTAGAAATGCATTTGATTTCGTCTACAACTAGGCCTACACGTTGTGCAACTTTTAAGCCGTAAGTGGGTAACTTTGGTTTTAACCGTTAAGGGTTAAGTTAATTAAGGTTATTAAATCTTTTGCTTGGAATTAAATTTTATTGTCTACTGTATCATCATATCTTCCGGTACCGGCCGTCTTCCGGAAACCAAACGCATTCCTCTCTGTCCATCCATTGATCTTCCTCCAATCTCTGATATTCATAGCCGCTTGTACCCTTCGATCCAAGTTTGCTTCGGTCTTCCTCTCTTTTCCTTTCCATTGGGGATCCATTCCATAACAATTTTAGGCAATCTTTGCTCTGGCTTCTTTTTTGACATGGCATTACCACGTAATATTTCTTTGCTATAATGTCTTTGATGTCCGGCTCTCCTGTACACCATAATTTTCCTTTATTTCTTTATTCGTGTTTTATCCATTCTTTGTATGTGTATTTGCAAGTTACTGGTTGATTCAGATCGTTGTGGAAGGGGTTCGCGAGTCCAAAACGGTTGAGAGACCGCTGGTCATCGACCATTTTCTCACGGAATGAATAATTCATAGTGCTGCGGAGGTATTAGAACAAACACTTCTTTACGTAGCTTGAATTACTAGAAGACCTTATGGTAAAATTATAACATCACACAAATGATTAGGTTATTTTGATTATTACGAACTTCATTAAAATCCTGCCCAAGGTCAACTAGACGTTGCCAAATTCTTGGAAGATGAGCACTTCATTGCACCCATTTTGTATATCTCTTTTTACTGATCGATCTAGAGCTTCGATATCCACTTGATTGAAAAAACGAATGCCTTGTAGAGGTTTTTTTGTTTTGTGATTAAGTTTAATCACAAAGGCTCTGTTTGGTGAATGGTGATGTTGAGTACTTACCATTCCACCCTAATAAATTCTACTGTATATCTTTGGGCGGGTTTATACAAGTGAGAAACAGTGAAGGATTCACAAAATATGTATTTCGAGACTTGGATTACAGATTATACACAAAGACCGTCAAGAACAAGTACAAGATATGGTCACCACTGTAATCACGATTTACAACATTGTGTTGCCACTATTGTCGATGCCCTAGTAAGCTGTTCCCAACCTTTTTCGACTCGCGAACCCTTCCATAACGGTCTGAATTGGGTGAACTACGACTTTTATATATACATAATAATAGACTTGCTTAAAATTAATCCAAGTACAAGGTTTAATAACTTACATAACTTAACCTTAACGGTTAAAACTAAAGTTACCCTACTTACGGCTTAAACGTTACAGTGTAGGTCTAGTGTGCGAAATCAAATGATTCCTAACGTTGTTACATAATGTAAATCAGCATTCGCGTAAATATTAATTATTGGGAAATAATGTGATAAAATTTCCGATGGTTACAACATATGGCAATAAGGAGCCTTTATATGGTTAAATTTAATTTTAAGGGTAATAATAATTTTATTAATATAGTATCATTTTATAATGCTGCAGAAATGAAGGAAACAATAATAGACAACTTGAAACCCGCCCATCCCCGCGAAATTTTTGGCCACCTCACGGGGTTCGCGACCCAAGGTTCGGAAACGATGCCCTAGTTAACAATTTTCACAGTTTTACTCCTTTCCGATGTAAGACATTCAAAATGCATCAACTCTAGTCAGATTTGAATGTGCGAAATCGGAAAAGAGACGAACAGTCCACCGATAATGACAGAACAGAAACGGTTAATAGATTGTGAATCGCACAGAGACACCAATGAGTAATTAGCTTATTAACTGTGTTGCCACACGTCGAGTTAGTTGATTTCACATTCGCCTTTTGGAATAATGTGCACTGTAGGTAAACGACCATACAGATAGTGTGGGAGAAAGACACGGTTCCATTCGCTACCCAGCAGACAGGGCCTTATTCTCCGGGTTCTGTATCAAATAAACGTCCCCACTACTTTAATACGGGGAAAGGAAGATAACTATCATCGGGAGCGCTTCATTTAGCGAATTCCGAAACAACGCCAGCTTTGAGGATGTCTCATGAAACTATTTACTTTTATGTATTCACAATCTGCGGAAGGAG
>JASPKZ010001390.1:0-15607 GCA_030220185.1 Diploptera punctata | reverse complement strand
TGTAACATCTGTTTCGATACTTTGTACCTTCTTCAGACATGATTACAAACTTTAAGTTTTATCTTTAATTAATTAAATATATATCTCTTTGTATTTATTGCTAATGATAGGGCTAATTTATTGGATAATCTTTTGTTTATTTTCATCATCATCATCATCATCATCGTCCTTTCAAGTATTAGCCCAGTGGCCCGTTACGGTCTCCCGCCATCTCCGAAAAGGTCGACCCACAGATCTTCTGCCTCGAGGAATGTAGTGAAGAATTTGTTTTTGATATTCTGTGACGATCCATGCTCTGAATATGGGCTAGCCAATTGTTTCTATATTATTGGAGGTATTCAGATATAGGTAAGATGTTTAACTCTCTGGCTATTGTTGAATTTCTTTGGTGTTTATTTTAATCTCATATTACAAAAATATTGTAAAACCCTTAACCCCAAAGACTGAATATTTATGGATGCATCTCACTAAGCAGGGTTTTTTTTTGAGTCCGTCGCCGTGGCGTGGTCGGTAGAGTCCATATTTTCCACTCCGGCGACCCGAGTTCGATTCCCGGCGGGATAGGGGAGTTTTAATCTCCACCCTGGGTCTGGTGTGTGTCCTGTCCTTGTGTCTATATGTGTAAATAACAGAAAGGTAACTAAAAGGTAAAACAATAAGTGAAACAGTGTAAACGAAAAAGAGGGAAAAAAAATAGATAATACTGCAATAAATAAAACGTAGTTTATGAATGAACATTTACTGTAGTAAATGAGAGAATATCTGGCTACATAACACAGGAAATGTTCATAACATTTGGGTCCTTACTGAATAATTTATGGAGCACTTGTACATTTATAACGTAGTTCTGAACATGTGCCTCTTCTGTAACAGAGAAACATATTTTTATACCAACATAACCGTTCTGCATTACATCTGTGTAAAATACACATAATGTGCTTCTTTGAAATATAAGTTACTGGGTTTGTTTGTTGTTTATTTCTTTGTCATTTTTTATTTCATTTACTATTAGCTATTTCCCAATTAGCTGACGTAAGAATAGAACCCTATCATAATGATCTCACACAGATCAATTCCTTCTTCTCTCTGTATCTTTTGAATGCTATGTGCCCACGCCACGCAGGCTTTACGGGGCACGATTTATCGAAATAAGATTTGGCTCAACTGCACTTCTACTAGCGCTAGATTTTTCAGTTATATTGTTGTAAACTATAGCTCTTCTTCTGTACTTACTAACATTATTTAATATTTTAAACTTTTTCAAACAATATTATGACATTATTAGACAATTTTGAAGTATTTATTTAAATATGCAAATCACAATATTATGACACTGTTAGACAATATTGTGATGCTAACTGCTATTTTCTGCACAGAGTATATAACTTTTCTATCGCTGTTTTGGGTTATCGCTGGTTGGATCAGCGTTAGGGAGTGATAAGTAAGTGTTCCTCATTTTAATAAACGTTTGGTAATTTTAATATTGTTAATATATTTTTAACATAGATTTGGGGACTTATTTCAAATATTGGTCATTTAAATTTCATAGCGACGGATAGTAATCGAGGATGATGATCGATATGTGGTTCGATTGTGGGTTATCGCTGGCTCTATAAACTCTGGCGCATGCGCACTGTTATTCTATAGGACTTCGAAAATATTTCACGCTAGTTTAAGTTCAGTTTTCCTAAGATTTTTAATCTAGATCTAACACAAATTTTTAACCGCATACGCATATGTAAAGGTCTCCCTTGATGAATGATTATTTTAAAGGCAGTGCCACACTCCGAGATAACACGAAAATTTATGACAAGAGAAACTATTCACTCATTCATGCATTATACTAAACAAATCGAACATGATGTGGAAAGATCTGTGATCGCCAGATATATTTTCGGAAACAATTTGGCCTTCTAAAGCCTGTATCGGGTTCACTTTCCTTTTAGGAATCCTTTATAATTTCAATGAAATTTGTTGTAGTGTTTAATAGAGCAGTGTTATTAACACGTCATTTAAATTTGGATAAATTTCGCAAATTACGTTATTTGAAGTAGCAATGCGTGGCTACACTGTGTTTTTGTGGACTGGATGCCGCGTGTTTTTATATAAATAAATATGTAAAGTATTTGTGTATAGTCGTTTCATTCACAACTGCGTGCCGCATGTGGTGTCTGGCTTTTTATAATTGTAACCAAGACAATGAACTTGGCTTTACTCCTTGCTCGGTTACCACAACACAACTAATGACATAACTAAGCCTACATATGATATTGTTAAACTTCTTATATAAGTTCGATATAATTAATTTTGTTGAAAAAATAATAAATTTATGACCTAAAGTCTGTAAAATAATAGAACAAGTATCACATTTCCAATATTTAGGATGTGATATAACTTATAGAGAAAATAAATATATAGAAAATAAAGTAAATAAATTCCAGGCTATTTGTGGAACCATAAAAAGAACCTTAGGTCGGAAAACAAGGAAAGATACGAAACTTAAATTATATAAAACAATGGCTGTTCATTTGTTGTTGTATGGAAGTGAAAATTGGATAATGAAATCAAGGGATAAAAGCAGGATACAGACTGCGGAAATGCTATTTTTACGTAATGTGAAAGGATGCACAAGAGCGGATAGAATAAGGAATGAAACTATACGAGAAGAATTAAATATATATAAAATTGAAGATAAAATCAGTGAAAATAATAAGAAATGGACAGAACACTTAATGAGAATGAACAACGAAAGAATACCAATAAGAACCTTCCTGTATAATCCCAGAGGAAGAAGAGAGTGTTGGCCGACCATGTAGAAGATGGACTCCACTTTTAACTTCGCCGGAACAGGCTGCATAGCCTAAACCTTGTAGTAGAAGACGAAGAGAAGTCTGTAAGATATGGTGTCATTGTATGAGTGTTTGTAGTATACTGTCTTTTTTCTTCTTCTTGTTTTTCCAAAAACATTCTAAGGCCCAAAGCATGTTATGATTTCAGTGAAATATTCCCGGTTCCATCTTTTTCTAGGACGTACCAAAGATCTCTTCCCTTGAGGACAGTATGGAATCATGACTTTTGGAAGTCTATTACGATTCATTGGTGGGGGTAAGGATTTTTAAACTGACCCAAACCTTCTGGCGGCACTGTGGTCCTAGGGTCGACTCAGCCTCTAATGGGAATGAGTACCAGACGCTTGATCTGGGGGTAAAGGCGGCCGTCACGCAGGGCTGACAACTCGGCTGACATCAAGTGCCGGTTTTTTCAGAAAAAAGTGGGAGCCTTAACCTCCTACTACCCCAAGGACCTCCTGAGGCATGTAGTGGGATCACTTACGATTTATTCGTTGCACATAAGTTTTCCACTGTAACTGGTATTTATTTATAAATAGTGATATTGGTTATAATTGAAGTGCTTGCAGGAAATCTCCATTCCTTTTGCGGTCCATTCGAGTACATCCTAGTGTTGCTCTCAAAAATCTCATTTCATTAGTCGTTATTCTGCTGATATCAATAGGTCTACTCCTCATGGTCCATGCTTCTCTTTCATAAGTTAATACAGGTCTAGCTAAGGTAATAATAATATTCATAATAATAATTATTATTATTTATTATTATTATCATTATTTTATTTATTTATTAGGTTTCACAATCTTTCACATCTTCCTGCGTCCAATAAATATAGGCTTACTGTCATTCTCCTCTACATCTCTCTGTCATTTAAATCTCCATCTTCCAATCATTTTTCCCTTCATGCTCTTCTTCTACCAAATGACACTCATTCTAGTATTCTTCTTGGAAATCTGTCTATTGTCATTCTTTTTTGCATGACCATATTAATTTTAATTCTTTGTTTTAGTGAAATTCGCAATTGAAATTTGAACATTCATCTTTTATTTTTTATAATCTTCTACAATTGTAGCTGAAAATAATATAATAATAATAATAAATAATAATAATAATATAATAATAATAATAATAATAATAATAATAATAATAATAATAATAATATAATAATAATAATAATAATAAATAATAATAATAATGAATATGATGATGATAATGAATAATAACGATAATACTTATCCATCCATAGTAATTCTGCCCGAAGGCAGGTCCTTCACTGCAATCATAGCATTTGCATGCTATGCTTGCAGCTTTACTAGGGAATTGTAGATGTGATAGCGTCCCGTTGCTTTCCACACCGGTGAAGGATGATGATGATGGCCATATGATTTCGGTGACCGTTTGGGCCTTAAAGTTTTCCTGGCATTTGTCTTACAGGTGAGGAAAAACCCCGATAAAAACCTCACCCAGAAAAACTGCCCCGACCGGGGATCGAACCCGGGCCCTCTGCGTGACAAGGCAGCACGCTACCTCGAGACCACAGCGGTGGACATAATAATCATACATAATCTATAATCATATTGTAATAATAATAATAATAATAATAATAATAATAATAATAATAATAATAATAATAATAATAATAATAATAATAATAATAATTATTAATAATAATAATTAATAATAATAATAATAATAATAATAATAATAATAATAATAGCAGCCATAAGGCTATCTTTTTGATCAACCAGTAAAATAAATCGTCCAGTGCCAGCAGGTTGTCTTAGGGAATTTGTGTCTTACTTTCCTGTCATTGGTAGAATTATAACACATTTACGCAGTTGAGGCGGCTGGAATATCTAGTTCCCTGTGATGCTAAATGGTATTGAAGGACCAGGAGAACCCTTGAACCTAACCTTAACATTCATTTCAGAACATGGGAGATCACAGTAATAATTCCCTTTAAGGAAAAAATCTTGTGGTTCGAATCGAACCTGGGATCTCACCATCTGAAGTTAGAAGCTATGTCCACAAGACCATGGGTCTGGCTACAGAAAAGTTAAATAAATTGATATAAATTATGTGTTAGAATAAATAAAATTATAAGTAAATATTAAATTGAAATTGAAATGATAAAAATTAAATTATTAAAGACATGAAGTAGCCTATCAAACCAATTACAAAATAATGATATTTAAATTTATTTTAAAAGATCCCTAATCTCATGTGTTAGTGATTTCTATAGTCTAGCAGTGGATACGGTATAGGAATTTGGGTAGTGGCAGGTTCTGTGTTGTGGGATGTCAAGAAGCAAATTATGGTCGATCATTTACTCAAGCGACAGAATACGTGTTGGTATATATAATCAAGATTTTTTCTGCATTACAGTAGTTATTCTTCAGCCCAAATGTATTTTGCTCCACCACAGATTTGTATCCGCAGCATCGTCTACTTTGAGGTCAATGCCGATCATGTTTCTTCTTACTTCATCCATCCACTGTTCTCTGGATTTCCCCTTCTTCCTCCTGCCTTCAGTATTCCAATCCATCATCATTCTTAGGATTCTATTACTCTCCATTCTGTTTAGATGCCCATGCCATTTCAATCGTCGTTCTTCTATCACTGTACTTCAATAATGTTATGTTTAAAATTAACTATTTCTTTAATTTTCTGGTTGCCAATTTTCTTCTTTCTTGATTTTCTTGCTGCTCTTCGCCAAAAATGCATTCCTGTTAATATATTTTTTTTGTTTGCTGTCTACATGTAGTCCTGGTGTCTCCATCATATAACATAAACTTTGTACTAATTATTTAATTATTAATGTCATGGTTTTATTTACAATATATATATATATATAACTCGCTGGCACTATTGAAACCGTAGGTTCATGGCCGCGCTGACATAAGCTCTCAAAACATCCCTGTCCTGAGCTAATGTTTTATAATCAACCCCTGCATAATCTACTTCCCTCAAATCATGGTTAGTGTTATTCTCCCACCTCATTCTTAGTCTTCCTACTAGACGCTTTTCCTCGCTTTTCCTACAAGAAGCTTCCATGCCCTTCTTTATTCACCATTCGTGCAACATGTCCTGCGCATCGCAGTCTACGAGACTTAATTCTTCCTATTACATATAGTTTCCATAAAGATCATGTAGCTCTCTGATAGTTGTCTTCTCCATTCACCTGTCTCTGTTCATCTCTTTTTGGCCTAAAAATTGCCCTAAGAACTTCATACTCAGACACTCGTAACATTTCCTCCTCCCTTAAAGTAAGTGTTATATATGTTATATTGCAGATTTTCGCGGATATAAGTATGAATTTGAAAGTTTTTTTTTTGGGGTTTTCCGCGTCTTGGATTCAAGTTCGGCCTCTGGCCACTGATTCCGAAGTTTCGGCATGATCCCACATGTCATTATCAAGGAATGATAAGTTCGAGTCACAGGTTTAGGTCTTATATAATAAAATATATAGAGTTTTCGCTGTGGTCCGTTTCCGAAGACGTACACCCATCCAAGGTTTAGGTATTTGACAACGTAAGAACTAAACCTTTAATGGGTGTACGTCTTCGGAAACGGACCACAGCGAAAACTCTATGTATTTTATTATATAAGACCTAAACCTGTGACTCGAACTTATCAGTCCTTGGTAATGGCATTTGGGATCATGCCGAAAAGTCGGAATCAGTGGCCAGAGGCCGAACTTGGATCCAAGACGCGGAAAACCCAAGAAAACTTTCATATATACAGGGTGGACCGCTCGAATGGACCTAATTTCAATTGCTTGTTACTGGCAAACGGTTGAAGATAGAAACTTAAAACAACGTTCATAGTACAGAAAAACTCACCAAGTTTCGAATCCTGTCGGTAGATGGCACAAAGATACGTTTCTCGTTCTTAGATTTAATTGTTTTGTGAAAATGGCGACTCCGCAGATGAAAGCGCAAGCTGTTTTTGTGGTATGCGGAGTTTAAATCAATCATTAGAGTTCAAAGGGAGTTCCGGCGTGTGTTTTAACCGTGATGCTCCAACTGCTAGAAGCATAAAGAAGTGGCGTGATACATTATTAGCTACAGGATCTGTGTTGAAGAAGCATGGTGGTGGTCGCAGAGCATCCGATGAAATGGTAGCAAATGTTCAAGCCGCATTTGAGCGAAGCCCCCGATTTAACACCACTGGATTTCTTTCTCTGGGGCTATGTCAAAGATAAAGTTTACACCACCCCAGTCAAAGACCTTCGTGAGCGCATCATAGAGGCTATTGAGAACATTCCAGAAGACATACTCCAACGTACTTGGCAAGAAATTGTTCATCGCTTTGATATCGTCACAGTGACTGCTGGGGCTCATATAGAGATGTGGTGATCTGGATATCAAAACTTGGTGAGTTTTTCTGTAATATGAACGTTGTTTTAAGTTTCTATCTTCAACCGTTTGCCAGTAACAAGCAATTGAAATTAGGTCCATTCGAGCGGTCCACCCTGTATATATATATATATATACTTTTTCTTTATTTGGATATTCCAACTCTGATCGGAATAAAGATAAAAAACTAGATTTTTAAAAAATACTAATAAGACATTGCTTTGTTATCTAGCATGATGGTTGGCAGATTGATATTGTTATTGGTGAGCAGCGTCAAAGGTTTAACCTTGATCTTTGTGTGGCATTAACTTTGTCATTTAAGTCGATTCGATCCTGAGTCTAGACAGTGGACATAGGATCACAGAGGAAACATTAATTACCTGGTAACAAATATGATGTTATTTATTCTTGGCACCGATTTTAAAGTCTTGTGAAAGTGATGGATTTGTCTAGACTTGCCAAATTTATCATTTTGCATCTTCACTTGAAAATAATTAAATTACTAACTTCAGTACCCAGCAATAGCTAGTTCAAGACCACCAGAACATTTCGATAAAAAGCGTTCTGATTTTTAATTTTTGTTAGGTTAGTTATTAGTTCTGATCATGATTAGTTCAAGTTCTGAGACAACCGTCTGTTATTAGAACCTATTCTCATTATTTAAAAAAAGAGCGTACTTTTTGTTTATTATTTTTTGGATAGCAAACAAATTTAGAATCCATATTGTCTTGTGAAAAAATAATTATGCGCTATGTGTAATGCTGTAATACATAATAATTAACGAATTATACAAAAAAAAAAACTTTGCTATCCAAAAAATTTATTCGTAATTTAAAATGTAATAATTTTCTTCTAATGAAAATAAAATAAGAACATTTGGGAACCAAAGAACTTATTTCAAAGGTTTAATTACAGGTGTATGCCTAAGAGTTTAAACTACTTATAAATATTCTTAATTAAGTTTCCCAACAATATATGCGACCTGGATCTTTTTAAAATGAAATTTGCTAGTGGTCTTAAACTATTGTTACGTACCGTACAGCAAAATCATCTTTTAGATAAGGCCGACCGTCTAGATCTCTGTGTGAGAATGTCTCTTTTTGTGTACAGTTTTCGATCCCTTAGGGCATTATGCCAGTTTATGCTATGCATTATACATGGGGAAACTGGCGTAATACAGTTACCTCTGTTGGTGAAACCGGTCCTTAAAGGCATGAAATCTGATCAGTGGGGTATAATGCATTTTACGTCACCAGTAAATTTCTACTACAGGATACGCATTTTGAATTGGTTTGTATTTCTCTTATCTATAGTGAGTGCAGTAATGTATGTGTGAGCCAAGACGCCGCGGCTTTCTGAGAGTACGTAACTCCCACGTCTGTGTTAGATTTTCTGACATGCTGAACACAACATTGAGAAAGATAGAAAGCTCACATACGCACTGCCCCTAGTAAACTCTCTCGATGGTCACTGTTACACAGCCTATCAGCCTGGAAGGTAGGCCTACATCCCTCAGCCGGAGACCACGGCCTATCAGCCCGGAAAGTGTTCATCACTGAAATAGTATATTATCTGCAATTTAATTACTTTTATTGGTTTTATTAATATTTTGAAAGGTAAAGGTAAAGTAAAGAAGGTAAAGTGAAGAAGGTAAAGTGATCCCACAACAGACCCGGAGGCCCTTGGGGTAGTAGGAGGTTAAGGCTCCCACTTTTTCTAGACAATCGGCACTTTTATGTCAGCCGGGTTGTCAGCCCTGCGTGACGGCCGCCTTTACCCCATAACAAGCGTCTGGTACTCATTTTCGTTAGAGGCTGAGTCGACCCCAGGGCCATAGTGCCGCCAGAGGGTTTGGATCAGTTTAAAAATCCTGACCCCAACGGGACTTGAACCCTCGACCCTCCGGCTTGTAGCTCAGTGCCTTAACCACTACGCTACGGCGTGCCCCTTTGAAACAAACATAATTAATATAATCAATTGAGTTGGTGTTTACTTGATGAAAATCCATATTTATTAATTAAATGAAAATAAAACTTAGTTTTATTTGATTTTCATATTTATTAAAATATAATTCAATGACAGCTGTTTCGGTACACTGTACCTTCTTCAGACATGTCAACAAATTATGAATTGTGTACCAACTGATCTAAGGAACAATACAACAATGATTTTTTTAATTTAACAATATATTTATATATTAATATTTATTAATAAATAAATTGAAATAGTAATAAACTGTTAAATTCTCAACTTGATTTGAATGAATCAACTTTGTTAAATTAAAAAAATTAAATAAATTATTGTTGTATTGTTGCTTAGATCAGTTGGAACACAATTCATAATTTGTTAAC
This sequence comes from Diploptera punctata, assembly GCA_030220185.1. Lineage (NCBI taxonomy): Eukaryota > Metazoa > Arthropoda > Insecta > Blattodea > Blaberidae > Diploptera > Diploptera punctata. The sequence goes on along the minus strand of JASPKZ010001390.1, from coordinate 6,052 downwards.
ATGTCTGAAGAAGGTACAGTGTACCGAAACAACTGTCACTGAATTATATGTTAATAAATATGAAAATCAAATAAAACTAAGTTTTATTTTTATTTAATTGAGAATTAATATAAATTAGGTTGAAGATGGACTATAATCTGAAAGACCTTCTAAGTTAAAAATTATAGTTGAGGACGACTGGGTGAATCAAGTATGATTGTAAAATTAACAAGGGATGATTAATTTAATATACAGATAATATAGAGTAACTTAAATCCATTAATATAGGCCATTGAAAAGTAAATGTTTGTGTACCTGGATGCTATTTATTAGCGAGTGTAGGTAGAATAGCTATTTGTCACGTGTGATTGGTAGAATCTGTAATTGTCACAGTAACCAGGTGCAAGTTCTCACAGCCAAAACAGCATCTCTTGTGTTTTCGTTAGCCACTTGGCTGTCCGATATAATTTGTTATTCTACTTAACTGTACTATCTACCTGTTTTCCGCATTCTATTTCTGTATATCTTATCGTTTAATATATCACACAGTTTTTCTAATTTTTTTTCGGCCTAATTATTTGAGACCTACCTCATTTTGTAGGTCACACATTTACTCACACAAAGATACAAAAAAAAAGGTCACATGTTAGAAAACCGAGTCTTAATGTAAACTTTGCCAGATAAAATAAATCACTTCAAGAGGAGATGTAGGAAGACCCAGTAAAAGATGAACAGACCAATTCTAGCAAGCATCAGATCGGAACAGACCTTAAGGCCTAATCCTTGATGCCGATTATTAGTATTATTATTATTATTTTTATTATTATTATATTATTATCTCATCATCATCATCACTATTATTATTTCATTCATTCATTTTGAGAATTTTTTCCTCATCATTGAGGGTTTTCTCCAACCAATCTTAGTATTTAACATGAATTTAAAAAGTAATAATAAATAAATATAATTGAGTACGGACTTATGGACTATCAGTTTGCAACAAACATTCACAAAATTTCCCTTAATTAAAGTTCTCCATCATTCTCTATCCTATATGTCTTCATCTGTTATATCACATTTCCTCATTGAATTTTGAATGTTGTTCTTCCAGGTTGTTCTTGGTCTTCCTTTTCTATTCCTTCTTTCAAATTTTTCATGCATAGACGGCCTTTGGTAGTCCTTCCATCCTGCAATTCTTCTTACGTGTCCTTACCATCTTAGCCTTCTGTGTTCAATCTCATTACTTTCTGCATGCATCCATTTTCTAATTTCCGTACTTCTCAACTTTTTCCAGTCGAGATTTTCTGACAGCTCTTCTCCAAAAATCCATTTCAACTGAATTAGGGCTGCTTGTTCGTTTTCCATAAATCCATTGCTTCCGAGGCTTAAGATTCGGTTTTTTAGCATTTTATATTTTTTTACGATGAGCGAGGAGCTGGCTCACGCATCAACCTCTAGCCTGAAGGATCGGGTGATTTTTGATCAAGGTTGTCTTCCTCTAGTCTTTGATGAACCAGCATCAAACTACAAGGCAGCAGTACCTGTAACCCTAGGGAGGGGCTCTCACAGGGTACTATCAGCCGAGCGTACTGAACCCTGGTTTTTTAACGAGGTTGGTACTCCTCCCCCTCACCCTTTTTCAACCTGGCTTGGGTCAGGCTTCGGCGGGTTTTTATCTTCTTCTTCTTCCTTCCAAGTATTAGGCCAAGGCCTGTTACGATCCTATAGAACATTTTCCCTCCAGCGTTTCATAGGACGGCCCAGTGATCTTCGTCCTCTTGGTGGGTTTTTTTATTATTATTATTATTTATTATTATTATTATTATTATTAATTATTAGTTTAGTAATTATTATTATATTATATATTAAAGTTTGAAAATATATAAACTATTATTCTACTAGTTACATTAGGCCTATATGGATGTGAAACATGGACTCTTACATTAAGGGAGGAAAGGAGATTGCGAGTATTTGAGAATTAGGAGCATTTTTGGACCAAAGAGAGATGAACAGACAGGTGAATGGAAAAGACTTTTACGTACGTAACATTGAACTACATGATCTTCAATAGGAAGCCAGATATAATAAGATTAGTTAAGTCTCGTAGAACTGCAATGGGCAGGACATGTGGCACGAATGGGGAATGCAAGACATGCATGGAAGCTTTTTGTAGGAAAACCAGAGGAAAACGTCCAGTTGGTAGAACAAGAATGAGGTGGGAGAATAACATTAACTATGATTTGAGGGAAGTAGATTATACAGGGCATGATTGGAAAACATTAGCTCAGGATAGGGATGTATGGAGAGCTTATGTCCGCGCGGCTATGAACCTACGGGTTCGATAGTGCCAGTGAGAGTTAATTATTTATAATTTATGAATAAATAATTTTGAGGATTGGTATTATGCAATAAATTCTAAAATGTGTATTCTGTTAGTGATATTAAAACAGTTACACTTACAAAATTGTAATGAATTTATAATTGAACATGTTTGTACCCGACAGCCGCTCGGAGATTGTAAAAATAAATTAAATGCATATAAAAACATGTAGTTTTCGAAGCCACATGTCAGTGCGGGGTGTTAATTTACACGTCACAAAACATTTCCCGCTCTTTTTGCATTAGTTACATTTTATTTTTTCGTTATCAGAGTGCACTTGTCGAAAAATACAATCTCTGCATGTCTGTACTTGTGCGGAGGACGCTTCTCTTGTTTTTGGGTTCAATGCATCATGGGGACGTGCGGCCAACAGCTGGCGACAACAGGCGTCTCAACAACTACTTGTTTGTTGTTTCTGTTGTAATGTAACATTATTTAAATGTTCAACTTCATTCACAACTGCGTTTACAAATGTTTATGTAGTACTTCATGTGCCATGTATAGGTCTACTTCAACAAAAAAGATAGTCTTAAACCCATATCAAATTAACTATTTTAGCGTACTCCGAAGATTTGTAGATATTGAGGTTTTAAAACTAACTAACTAACTCACTGCCTCTATCGAACCCTTAGGTTCAAGTCCGCACAGACATAAGCTCTCCATTCATCCCTAACCTGAGCTAATGTTTTCCAATCATCCCCTCTATAATCTACTTCCCTCAAATCATGGATAATGTTATTATCCAATCTCATTCTTGGTCTACCAACTGGGCATTTTCCTTCTGATTTTCATACAAGAAACATCTATACACTTCTTCCATTCCCCATTCGTGCCACATGTCCTCCCATCGCAGCCTACGAGATTTAACTGTTCTTATTATATCTGGCTTCCTATACATACCGTGTAGCTCCTCTCTGTTCATCTCATTTTGGCCCAAAACATTCTAAGCAATTTATTCTCAAATGCTTGTAATCTTAATAATAATAATGATATTGATAATAATAAATAATAATAATAATAATAAATTATTTTTTTATTTATTCTGGCAGAGTTAAGGCCATAAGGCCTTCTCTTCCACTCAACCAGCAACAAATACAATAAATATTTGACAAATATAGATATACAAACTATACTAATTATAAACAGTTAAAGATATATTAAATGTAGCAATATAAATTTCATGTACAACACAACATTTTATACGACTATAACAATAATAATACTTACGATAATAATAATAATCATCATCATCATCGTCCTTTCAAGTATTAGGGGCCCAGTGGCCTCGTTACGGTCTCCCGCCATCTCCGAAAAGGTCGACCCACAGATCTTCTGCCTCGAGAAATGTAGTGAAGAATTTGTTTTGGTATTCTGTGACGATCCATGCGCTGAATATGGGCTAGCCAATTGTTTCTATATTCTTGGAGGTATCCAGAAATAGGTACGATGTTTAACTCACTGGTTATTGGTTGAATTTCTTTGTGTGGTCAAGAAGGCTATAACTAACCTGCAGTTCGTCGCAGAAATTTCATCTCCGTGGCTGTAATATGAGGATCATCCTGAGTTCTGATGGTCCAAGCTTCACTGCCATAACAGATTAATGGTCTAAGCGAGAATATTTTATAGAATTTTCATTCTTGTGTGTGTCTGCACTTTTTGATGGTTTAAAAACTTGGTTGATAATTCTTAAAGCTTTATTATAGTTTTGTATTTTAAAGAATATATCACATTCCTCATTATAAGTTAGATTATATCCTAAGTAATCAATTGAGTTGGTGGTTCTACTTGATGAAAATTCATATTTTATTTAATTATAGGCCTATCCTAAGTATTGAAATGAATTAACGTGCTCTAATATTGAATTCCTGAGACAATAAATAATAAAAATAATAATAATAAATAATAATAAATAATAATATAAAAATGGATAAATTATCGAGAAACACCAATTAATATATGTATTATATCTTTATCACACTGGGTAATGATGAAGTCTAAAGGTTAGAGCAAATATAAATTTAGAATTATTTTAAAAGATGCCAATGTCCGGCATCTTCTTTACTCTCTAAAAGTAAGAGTCCTTCGTTTCGCATCCATATAATATAACTGGGAGAATAACAGATTGTGGTTCTAATAAAAATAATTTTAAAATGTTTAAAACCTTCAGTGTTCTTACTAATCATATGGGGCATCGAAAATGAGGTTGACAGAAATCGAAGCCATAATCCCAAAATGGCCCCCACTGTGCGAAGCAGATGGACTCTCTCGCTTGACTAGAGCGGAGTGGAGTGAAGCGGGGCGGGCGCAGACGGCAGATTGTTACGGTTATTCAATCTACCGAACTCACTAGTTGTGTTACTTCGTTGTAGTTTTAAATGAGAGGTTTGGCGCCTCCGGATTTTAATGCCCTGTAGGTAAAAGGGGCAGATTTTTTTTTTTGAGACACGGCCTTGGTACACAAAACAACGGTTCTCTGGGAGAAATTTCAAGGTAGGGCATGCAATGGTTGACAGTTCCCTTGTTAGAGTAGAACAGATACTTTTAGAATTAAAGATATTCTACTAATAAATGAAATTAAGGCTAATATTTACAACCTGTGACGCGACATTTTTGAATTTCTTCAACTGCGGTCAAACTTTATTCTTAGGGTTTCCATTTTTCAAATTATGTCCCACATTTAACAATGATTTTTATATATTTTTTTACGATTATTACAATATATTTGTCTATGATATTTAACTACATGCGTAGCATGAAGACGTGGCTGTCTCATTGATTTTAACGAGTATCCAGTGCAGCCAACATAAGAGTGTGTACTAATTAAATGTACACATATACTTCAGAACTTTCAGAACTTACTATTTATTTTTGGGGCGTTACATTCTTTCATCACAGGTTAGAGTACGTAAATTGCGTTAGGTTAGCTTTTAGATTGGTCTTTCGCAGTTGAAAGTACTTAATTGAGTTAGGTGAGCTTTAGATTGATCTTTCACAGGTTTAGAGTACTTGAATTGCGTTAGGTTAGCTTTAGGGGTTTTCAAGGTTGAGTACTTCCAATTGCTAGGTGGTTAGCTTTTAGAGTAATCTTTCACCGTTTGAGTACTTCACTTCTTTAGTTGGCTTTGAGTTATCTTTACAGGTTATAGACTTAAATTGCGTTTATTAGCTTTTGATTGTCTTTCACAGGTTTAGTAACTTAATTGCGTTAGTTAGCTTTTGATGGTTTTTCACAGTGAGTACTTTAATTCGTTATGTTAGTTTTAGGTTGTCTTCACAGGTTAGAGTACTTTAATTCTTTGGTTAGTTTTTATGTTTGTCTTTCATAGGTTATATTACTTAAATTGCGTTAGTTAGTTTTTAGGTTGGTCTTCACCGGTTAGAGTACTTAAATTGCGTTATGTTGCTTTTCGATTGATCTTCACAGGTTAGAGTACTTAATTGCGTTAGTTAGCTTTTAGAGGTTTCTTTCACAGTTAGGAGTATTTTAAATTGCTTTAGGTTAGCTTAGAGTAATCTTTCAAGGTTATAGTCTTAAATTGCATTAGGTTGCTTTTAGATTGATCTTCACAGTTTCGAGTACTTCAATTGCGTTAGGTTTGCTTTTAGATGGTCTTTCACAGGTTTGGTACTTAAATTGGTATGTTAGCTTTCGCGTCAGATGTTGTAAAGTATTAAGAGGAAAAAATGGTCATA
>JASPKZ010001389.1:0-49038 GCA_030220185.1 Diploptera punctata | reverse complement strand
TGCATGTCACTGCTCTAGTGTGGGTAGTGCCATATGTTGTTGGCCTCGGTCTGATATCTATTGTTTTAATGGAAGTGTTCTGCATGTCACTGCTCTAGTGCGGGTAGTGCCATATGTTGTTGGCCTCGGTCTGATATCTATTGTTTTAATGGAAGTGTTCTGCATGTCACTGCTCTAGTGTGGGTAGTGCCATATGTTGTTGGCCTCGGTCTGATATCTATTGTTTTAAGGAAGTGTTCTGCATGTCACTGCTCTAGTGTGGGTAGTGCCATATGTTGTTGGCCTCGGTCTGATATCTATTGTTTTAATGGAAGTGTTCTGCATGTCACTGCTCTAGTGTGGGTAGTGCCATATGTTGTTGGCCTCGGTCTGATATCTATTGTTTTAATGGAAGTGTTCTGCATGTCACTGCTCTAGTGTGGGTAGTGCCATATGTTGTTGGCCTCGGTCTGATATCTATTGTTTTAATGGAAGTGTTCTGCATGTCACTGCTCTAGTGTGGGTAGTGCCATATGTTGTTGGCCTCGGTCTGATATCTATTGTTTTAATGGAAGTGTTCTGCATGTCACTGCTCTAGTGTGGGTAGTGCCATATGTTGTTGGCCTCGGTCTGATATCTATTGTTTTAATGGAAGTGTTCTGCATGTCACTGCTCTAGTGTGGGTAGTGCCATATGTTGTTGGCCTCGGTCTGATATCTATTGTTTTAATGGAAGTGTTCTGCATGTCACTGCTCTAGTGTGGGTAGTGCCATATGTTGTTGGCCTCGGTCTGATATCTATTGTTTTAATGGAAGTGTTCTGCATGTCACTGCTCTAGTGTGGGTAGTGCCATATGTTGTTGGCCTCGGTCTGATATCTATTGTTTTAATGGAAGTGTTCTGCATGTCACTGCTCTAGTGTGGGTAGTGCCATATGTTGTTGGCCTCGGTCTGATATCTATTGTTTTAATGGAAGTGTTCTGCATGTCACTGCTCTAGTGTGGGTAGTGCCATATGTTGTTGGCCTCGGTCTGATATCTATTGTTTTAATGGAAGTGTTCTGCATGTCACTGCTCTAGTGTGGGTAGTGCCATATGTTGTTGGCCTCGGTCTGATATCTATTGTTTTAATGGAAGTGTTCTGCATGTCACTGCTCTAGTGTGGGTAGTGCCATATGTTGTTGGCCTCGGTCTGATATCTATTGTTTTAATGGAAGTGTTCTGCATGTCACTGCTCTAGTGTGGGTAGTGCCATATGTTGTTGGCCTCGGTCTGATATCTATTGTTTTAATGGAAGTGTTCTGCATGTCACTGCTCTAGTGTGGGTAGTGCCATATGTTGTTGGCCTCGGTCTGATATCTATTGTTTTAATGGAAGTGTTCTGCATGTCACTGCTCTAGTGTGGGTAGTGCCATATGTTGTTGGCCTCGGTCTGATATCTATTGTTTTAATGGAAGTGTTCTGCATGTCACTGCTCTAGTGTGGGTAGTGCCATATGTTGTTGGCCTCGGTCTGATATCTATTGTTTTAATGGAAGTGTTCTGCATGTCACTGCTCTAGTGTGGGTAGTGCCATATGTTGTTGGCCTCGGTCTGATATCTATTGTTTTAATGGAAGTGTTCTGCATGTCACTGCTCTAGTGTGGGTAGTGCCATATGTTGTTGGCCTCGGTCTGATATCTATTGTTTTAATGGAAGTGTTCTGCATGTCACTGCTCTAGTGTGGGTAGTGCCATATGTTGTTGGCCTCGGTCTGATATCTATTGTTTTAATGGAAGTGTTCTGCATGTCACTGCTCTAGTGTGGGTAGTGCCATATGTTGTTGGCCTCGGTCTGATATCTATTGTTTTAATGGAAGTGTTCTGCATGTCACTGCTCTAGTGTGGGTAGTGCCATATGTTGTTGGCCTCGGTCTGATATCTATTGTTTTAATGGAAGTGTTCTGCATGTCACTGCTCTAGTGTGGGTAGTGCCATATGTTGTTGGCCTCGGTCTGATATCTATTGTTTTAATGGAAGTGTTCTGCATGTCACTGCTCTAGTGTGGGTAGTGCCATATGTTGTTGGCCTCGGTCTGATATCTATTGTTTTAATGGAAGTGTTCTGCATGTCACTGCTCTAGTGTGGGTAGTGCCATATGTTGTTGGCCTCGGTCTGATATCTATTGTTTTAATGGAAGTGTTCTGCATGTCACTGCTCTAGTGTGGGTAGTGCCATATGTTGTTGGCCTCGGTCTGATATCTATTGTTTTAATGGAAGTGTTCTGCATGTCACTGCTCTAGTGTGGGTAGTGCCATATGTTGTTGGCCTCGGTCTGATATCTATTGTTTTAATGGAAGTGTTCTGCATGTCACTGCTCTAGTGTGGGTAGTGCCATATGTTGTTGGCCTCGGTCTGATATCTATTGTTTTAATGGAAGTGTTCTGCATGTCACTGCTCTAGTGTGGGTAGTGCCATATGTTGTTGGCCTCGGTCTGATATCTATTGTTTTAATGGAAGTGTTCTGCATGTCACTGCTCTAGTGTGGGTAGTGCCATATGTTGTTGGCCTCGGTCTGATATCTATTGTTTTAATGGAAGTGTTCTGCATGTCACTGCTCTAGTGTGGGTAGTGCCATATGTTGTTGGCCTCGGTCTGATATCTATTGTTTTAATGGAAGTGTTCTGCATGTCACTGCTCTAGTGTGGGTAGTGCCATATGTTGTTGGCCTCGGTCTGATATCTATTGTTTTAATGGAAGTGTTCTGCATGTCACTGCTCTAGTGTGGGTAGTGCCATATGTTGTTGGCCTCGGTCTGATATCTATTGTTTTAATGGAAGTGTTCTGCATGTCACTGCTCTAGTGTGGGTAGTGCCATATGTTGTTGGCCTCGGTCTGATATCTATTGTTTTAATGGAAGTGTTCTGCATGTCACTGCTCTAGTGTGGGTAGTGCCATATGTTGTTGGCCTCGGTCTGATATCTATTGTTTTAATGGAAGTGTTCTGCATGTCACTGCTCTAGTGTGGGTAGTGCCATATGTTGTTGGCCTCGGTCTGATATCTATTGTTTTAATGGAAGTGTTCTGCATGTCACTGCTCTAGTGTGGGTAGTGCCATATGTTGTTGGCCTCGGTCTGATATCTATTGTTTTAATGGAAGTGTTCTGCATGTCACTGCTCTAGTGTGGGTAGTGCCATATGTTGTTGGCCTCGGTCTGATATCTATTGTTTTAATGGAAGTGTTCTGCATGTCACTGCTCTAGTGTGGGTAGTGCCATATGTTGTTGGCCTCGGTCTGATATCTATTGTTTTAATGGAAGTGTTCTGCATGTCACTGCTCTAGTGTGGGTAGTGCCATATGTTGTTGGCCTCGGTCTGATATCTATTGTTTTAATGGAAGTGTTCTGCATGTCACTGCTCTAGTGTGGGTAGTGCCATATGTTGTTGGCCTCGGTCTGATATCTATTGTTTTAATGGAAGTGTTCTGCATGTCACTGCTCTAGTGTGGGTAGTGCCATATGTTGTTGGCCTCGGTCTGATATCTATTGTTTTAATGGAAGTGTTCTGCATGTCACTGCTCTAGTGTGGGTAGTGCCATATGTTGTTGGCCTCGGTCTGATATCTATTGTTTTAATGGAAGTGTTCTGCATGTCACTGCTCTAGTGTGGGTAGTGCCATATGTTGTTGGCCTCGGTCTGATATCTATTGTTTTAATGGAAGTGTTCTGCATGTCACTGCTCTAGTGTGGGTAGTGCCATATGTTGTTGGCCTCGGTCTGATATCTATTGTTTTAATGGAAGTGTTCTGCATGTCACTGCTCTAGTGTGGGTAGTGCCATATGTTGTTGGCCTCGGTCTGATATCTATTGTTTTAATGGAAGTGTTCTGCATGTCACTGCTCTAGTGTGGGTAGTGCCATATGTTGTTGGCCTCGGTCTGATATCTATTGTTTTAATGGAAGTGTTCTGCATGTCACTGCTCTAGTGTGGGTAGTGCCATATGTTGTTGGCCTCGGTCTGATATCTATTGTTTTAATGGAAGTGTTCTGCATGTCACTGCTCTAGTGTGGGTAGTGCCATATGTTGTTGGCCTCGGTCTGATATCTATTGTTTTAATGGAAGTGTTCTGCATGTCACTGCTCTAGTGTGGGTAGTGCCATATGTTGTTGGCCTCGGTCTGATATCTATTGTTTTAATGGAAGTGTTCTGCATGTCACTGCTCTAGTGTGGGTAGTGCCATATGTTGTTGGCCTCGGTCTGATATCTATTGTTTTAATGGAAGTGTTCTGCATGTCACTGCTCTAGTGTGGGTAGTGCCATATGTTGTTGGCCTCGGTCTGATATCTATTGTTTTAATGGAAGTGTTCTGCATGTCACTGCTCTAGTGTGGGTAGTGCCATATGTTGTTGGCCTCGGTCTGATATCTATTGTTTTAATGGAAGTGTTCTGCATGTCACTGCTCTAGTGTGGGTAGTGCCATATGTTGTTGGCCTCGGTCTGATATCTATTGTTTTAATGGAAGTGTTCTGCATGTCACTGCTCTAGTGTGGGTAGTGCCATATGTTGTTGGCCTCGGTCTGATATCTATTGTTTTAATGGAAGTGTTCTGCATGTCACTGCTCTAGTGTGGGTAGTGCCATATGTTGTTGGCCTCGGTCTGATATCTATTGTTTTAATGGAAGTGTTCTGCATGTCACTGCTCTAGTGTGGGTAGTGCCATATGTTGTTGGCCTCGGTCTGATATCTATTGTTTTAATGGAAGTGTTCTGCATGTCACTGCTCTAGTGTGGGTAGTGCCATATGTTGTTGGCCTCGGTCTGATATCTATTGTTTTAATGGAAGTGTTCTGCATGTCACTGCTCTAGTGTGGGTAGTGCCATATGTTGTTGGCCTCGGTCTGATATCTATTGTTTTAATGGAAGTGTTCTGCATGTCACTGCTCTAGTGTGGGTAGTGCCATATGTTGTTGGCCTCGGTCTGATATCTATTGTTTTAATGGAAGTGTTCTGCATGTCACTGCTCTAGTGTGGGTAGTGCCATATGTTGTTGGCCTCGGTCTGATATCTATTGTTTTAATGGAAGTGTTCTGCATGTCACTGCTCTAGTGTGGGTAGTGCCATATGTTGTTGGCCTCGGTCTGATATCTATTGTTTTAATGGAAGTGTTCTGCATGTCACTGCTCTAGTGTGGGTAGTGCCATATGTTGTTGGCCTCGGTCTGATATCTATTGTTTTAATGGAAGTGTTCTGCATGTCACTGCTCTAGTGTGGGTAGTGCCATATGTTGTTGGCCTCGGTCTGATATCTATTGTTTTAATGGAAGTGTTCTGCATGTCACTGCTCTAGTGTGGGTAGTGCCATATGTTGTTGGCCTCGGTCTGATATCTATTGTTTTAATGGAAGTGTTCTGCATGTCACTGCTCTAGTGTGGGTAGTGCCATATGTTGTTGGCCTCGGTCTGATATCTATTGTTTTAATGGAAGTGTTCTGCATGTCACTGCTCTAGTGTGGGTAGTGCCATATGTTGTTGGCCTCGGTCTGATATCTATTGTTTTAATGGAAGTGTTCTGCATGTCACTGCTCTAGTGTGGGTAGTGCCATATGTTGTTGGCCTCGGTCTGATATCTATTGTTTTAATGGAAGTGTTCTGCATGTCACTGCTCTAGTGTGGGTAGTGCCATATGTTGTTGGCCTCGGTCTGATATCTATTGTTTTAATGGAAGTGTTCTGCATGTCACTGCTCTAGTGTGGGTAGTGCCATATGTTGTTGGCCTCGGTCTGATATCTATTGTTTTAATGGAAGTGTTCTGCATGTCACTGCTCTAGTGTGGGTAGTGCCATATGTTGTTGGCCTCGGTCTGATATCTATTGTTTTAATGGAAGTGTTCTGCATGTCACTGCTCTAGTGTGGGTAGTGCCATATGTTGTTGGCCTCGGTCTGATATCTATTGTTTTAATGGAAGTGTTCTGCATGTCACTGCTCTAGTGTGGGTAGTGCCATATGTTGTTGGCCTCGGTCTGATATCTATTGTTTTAATGGAAGTGTTCTGCATGTCACTGCTCTAGTGTGGGTAGTGCCATATGTTGTTGGCCTCGGTCTGATATCTATTGTTTTAATGGAAGTGTTCTGCATGTCACTGCTCTAGTGTGGGTAGTGCCATATGTTGTTGGCCTCGGTCTGATATCTATTGTTTTAATGGAAGTGTTCTGCATGTCACTGCTCTAGTGTAATGGTAACAATTTGATCTTGCATTTAACAAGTTGTGCATTCAAACAGTAAGTAGTGTCTTTTTAAGAGAATGAAATATAATTTTTGTTGTTTCCTTTATGACTGTTGTTTGACGTCAATCAACATCAGGTAACAAAGAAAATACTAAGTGATTGGGGTTTACTCTCACAGAAAGTATGTGTAATGGGGTTAAAAAAAACTACCAGATATTTTGGAACAGTAAAACGAACAAAAAGTAAAAACAAAGTTAGAAATCAATATTTACTCCAACATGATCGCAGTTTGTAATTGAGTGCACATAGAATTGCATAATCGTTTCTAATAGTGTCTATTCTCAGCTGTGACCCACCAGACCTCTTGGAAGAGCTTCCATAAATCATTTTGCAGGGGGATAAGGCAAACCTATTCCACATACACTGCTTTACTTCTGTCCACATATTTTTTCAAATAGGTTCAAATCCGGAGAGCAAATGAGGTCGGGCTATCAGTTCTATAGCCTTCTCTCGTCAGAATTAATTTTCTAATCAATTGAGAAATTCCAAGATTTACATTAGGATACCATAAAAGAACATATAACTTTCTACCTTTGATATGTGTGCTTATAAAATTTTTACACTAATGTGATAGTCTGTGCCCAATAAGAGATATTCCACCTACAACATGACACAGATACTCTACTACTCTGGGCACAAATGGTGATTGTATTTGTGGTCAAGTCAGGTTGCCAGTACTGACATTAAACAAAACTGACTCAAGTATTTGTAGTACAATCGGTAATTCTTTCACCAAATATTACTCTTTCCCAATTCCAATCACATTTTTTTTTACTGTAAAAACTAAATGGACTTCAATGTGCTCCTTCTTACGTCTATAAGAGGCTCCTGCTAAACATTCACATAAGAGTGACATGTGCTACTCTTTTTAAACTTCCCTAGGAATGGCACGTCAACATCTCAAATTAGCAGCCCTTAAAATGATTTTTTTTTCTATGGCCAAAAAACTTAACGACTCTCTTCTACATGGCAGAGGAATGAAAGTGATTCCTTCCAACTTCTGTCACTAATCTCATGTCCTGTAGAGCTAATGAAATGTTCTTTCATCACTCCCAGTTATTTGGTTTTAAAATTCTCAAATACCAATACTTTTACACTCATCTTCATGCTGTCCTTACTGACATGTGTAAATACCTAGCTGTCTTGGATGCCAAATAATCAAAATGAATCACAATATATATCATACTTTTTATTTTTTTTACTGATTATTCTGTGCAGCCATGTTAAATTAAGTCTACGGCAGAAATGACAATGTTGTTTTATCGAACACTCTTAATCTTTACTTATGTCTTAATGTAATGGAACACATTCACTATGATAAAAAAAAGTATACTTTAGAATTGAAAAGTAATATACAATACCTGTTTCTTTCTGTTTTTATTTGACAGAAGCCTTTGATACAACCAAAATAGAAGAAATAATAGGAATCTTGGAAGAGAAAAAAATTTCAATCCAGTAAAAAATTTGGTAAAGGTTATAAATACAATTACTGAAACAAAGATTTCTATAAATGGGAAACTTACGGAAGGAATTAAGTGTGTAAAAGGAATAAAACAAGAAGATTCTCTAAGACAATTATTAATCTGATAATAAATAAAATTATATAATAGGTAAAGAGCCTACCAGATTACCAAATGGGAAATAAAAAATATTAATTAAATTAATATTAAGAAGCTAAAGCTGTTACTATGATTGAAATAAGTATATTAAAGTACACTACTAAATTATTGTAATCAAATGGTAAAGAGAAAAATTTATGCCTGAACCGGGAATCGAACCCCGAACCTTCAGCTTTCCGTGCTGATGCTCTAACCATTGAGCTAATCCAGACTTCCTTCCCATCCAAGCATAAATCCTTCCTTTACCTTACTGTCTTGGTCCCACATTCAAATGCTATGAATCATCATTCACAAATACACAATGAATGGCTTCTACCTGAAGAAGACATGAAGGGACTCCACATAGCTATAGCATTATTTATTAAATTAATATTAAGAAGCTAAAGCTGTTACTATGATCGAAATAAGTATATTAAAGTACACTACTAAATTATTGTAATCAAATGGTAAAGAGAAAAATTTTTGCCTGAACCGGGAATCGAACCCCGAACCTTCAGCTTTTTACCATTTGATTACAATAATTTAGTAGTGTACTTTAATATACTTATTTCAATCATAGTAACAGCTTTAGCTTCTTAATATTAATTTAATAAATAATGCTATAGCTATGTGGAGTCCCTTCATGTCTTCTTCAGGTAGAAGCCATTCATTGTGTATTTGTGAATGATGATTCATAGCATTTGAATGTGGGACCAAGACAGTAAGGTAAAGGAAGGATTTATGCTTGGATGGGAAGGAAGTCTGGATTAGCTCAATGGTTAGAGCATCAGCACGGAAAGCTGAAGGTTCGGGGTTCGATTCCCGGTTCAGGCATAAATTTTTCTCTTTACCATTTGATTACAATAAAAAAATATAATACAATATGTGGGGCATGCCGTAGCGTAGTGGTTAAGGCACTGCGCTACAAGCCGGAAGGTCGAGGGTTCAAGTCCCGGTGGGGTCAGCATTTTTAAACTGACCAAAACCTTCTGGCGGCACTATGGCCCTGGGGTCCACTCAGCCTCTAATGGAAATGAATACCAGACGCTTGTTCTGGGGTAAAGGCGGCAGTCACGCAGGGCTGACAACCCGGTTGACATCAAGTGCCGATTGTCCAGAAAGTGGGAGCCTTAACCTCCCACTACCCCAAGGGCCTCCCGAGGCCTGTAGTGGGAATACTTTACTTTACTAATACAATATGTTATGCTGATACAGTTCTGGTCACCAGAACAGAGGACGAACTGCAATGATTACTTCATCGAATTGTGACAACAGCAGAAAAATTAAATATGGAAATCTCTACAAATATAACTAAATGTATGTGTATATCTATAAGATGCAAATTAGAATTATACAACAAGTTATGGATTTTAAATATCTTGGAATACACATCTCAAGCTCTGGTATATTGATTGATGAACTAAGATCTCAGGTTTTGAAAGCATCGAGAATATCAGGATACTTACAAAGTTGTTATATGGAAAAACAAATATTTAAACACAGAAAATAAAGTAAAAGTTTATAAACACATGTGTATGGCCTGCGGATACAAGAGCAGATAATAAACAACTCATAAGAACAGCAGAAATGAATATTTTAACAGCCTTAGTAAACAAAACAAGATTTGACAGAGTTAGAAACTAGGATGTGAGGGAGGAATGCAATATCATAGATGTTAAGATATTTGTTACAACAAGGAAAAGGGAATGGAATGTTCAAGTGGACAGAGGCTCATTAAAGTAGTGAAGAACATACATCCTGGAGCAAAAAGAGAAATGGGCAGACCCCTCAACAGATGGAATAACATGTATTCATCATTTACTTAGTGTAAGTAAATAGGCGGGTTGTAAGGGGTAGTGACGTGTGTATAACCTCTCCTACCCAATTCTCATCATCACCTTCTCGTGGTACAACCCTTTTTCACAAACGAGGCTCTGAGGACCGAGTCACGGCAGTATAAACCGTTCCATCAGGTACTGAGTAAATGCGGTAATCCTAATGTCTGTCCAGAGACTAAAAGGTAGCAGCCCTACCACTGGACTACTTAGCGTCGGACCAGTAACCTGTCCTAAGGAACTTCAAAACTACTTTCAAGTCTCAACACGAAAAAAATCCAGAAGGAATTGAAATATGACGATCCACAGCAAAGAAATATGGTTAAAAGAAAACGGCACAATGATATTGTAAGATATGCAACCTGGAATGTCCAAAACATCCATGAAAAAGAAGAGGAACTAGACAGTATATTTAAAAATAGAAACATTGATATTGCAGTAACTACAGAAACTAAGAAGAAACTTAAAGGAACAAAAGAAACACAAAATTATGTACAAATATATAGCGGTGACAACAGGAAAACCCATGGACAAGCTGGAGTAATGATTTGGATTAATAAAACCATAAGAAATAAAATTCAACACTACACTTACTGGAATGAAAGAATATTAGAGCTTTGACTGAAAATAAATAGAGGTTACTTATTTTAGGAATTCTCACTATGAGGTATTTCATTAAGGTAGAATATTTTTATCACTCACCTCATATTGTTCTTCTTATTTGATTATAAACTAGTTTCGGAACATAGTTTCTGTTCCATCCTCAGTATCGTCACGACCGTTGTTCTGTCGTCTTGAAGAGCTGTCCTTCTCTCCTTCCATTGGCTGACTGAAAAAACCTCGAAACCAGGTCATTCTCACCGGGAATTTCAAAGTTCATTAATTTCTTCTTTTCGCTCTTTTGAATGTAGATCTTTTCCCAAACAGTAAGTTCTTTAGGTTTTTCTATTTGTTTTAATAATTTAGCTTCTTTCTCGATAAGATGTTTTTCAGACCATGCATGGGCAGCCACTGCAGATTTTTCTACTTCCCCTTTCTTGACATTCCTGAGATGTTCTTTCACTCTAGTTTTCAAATTTCTTTTAGTTTTTCCTATGTAGAATTTCTCACATTCTTCACATTTAATTTGATAAATCCCTGATTTGTTTTCTTCTTTTATTTTTTTTCTCATTCTTATTAGGTCTAATCAGTCTACTGATGCTGTAGTCATTTTTGGATGCTAACCTTATGTTGAAATCTTTAAAAATTTTTGAAACTTGTGGTGTTTTAATGGATGATATGTGAATTTTCTAAATTTTACATTATCTTCTTTTACTTTTAGAAGAGTGCTTTGATTAATAAATTTTTGTCTTTTGAACTTGTTTATTTTTTTTGAGTATCATTTTTATTGCAAAACCATTTTTCGTGGCTACGTTGATTATGTGTTCTTTTTCTTTTTCATAATTTTCTTTGTTCATTGGTATGTTCACTAATCTATGTGTCAAACTATTGAAAAACTGCTTCTTTGTGAGCTATGCGATTGAAACCTGAAGCTTTTATGTAGTTATCTATGTGTGTCTTCTTCTTTCTGTAAATTCCAAATTCTATCTTATTTTTTCTTCATTCCTTTTTAAGTTGAGATCTAAAAATGGTATTTCTCCATTGATTTCCTTTTCCAAAGTGAACTTTATAGTTTGACTTTGAATGTTCAAACATTTTAATGCACCATCTATCTGTTTATGATTAACTATTGCAATTATGTCATCCACATATCTGCACCAGAACTTGAAAATTAAATGATGTCCATTAATTATCTTGTGTTCAAAATTCCCCATGAATAGATTAGCTAAGAATGGAGATAAAGGGTTTCCCATCGAAACTCCTGAATTTTGTTTATAGAATCTTCCATTGTAGGTGAAAAACATATTATCGATACATAATTTAGTTAAAGTTTTATATTCGACTATCTTTATTTTTTCAATTTTATTATTGTTCATCCAAATCTCTACAATTTCCATAGTTTGGTCTTTTGGAATGCTTGGAAATAAGGAAACAACATCAAAAGAAACTAATCTGTCTGAAGATTGTAGTTGTATGTTTTCTAGTTTATCTACCAATTCATAAGAGTTTTCTATTGCAGAGTTTTCAAATCCATTCATTTTATTAAATTCCTTACATAACCATTTAGATAAATGATATGTAGGAGACCCTATGTTGTTAATTATCGGCCTCATTTTCTTCCCTTCTTTGTGCACTTTCATTCTTAGCTAATCTATTCATGGGGAATTTTGAACACAAGATAATTAATGGACATAGTTTAATTTTCAAGTTCTGGTGTAACAATCTCAGTGGAACAATGGAAGTCCCTACCGCTGACCAATCAGAAGACATATAACGTACAGTCGACTAGAACATCAAACAGCAATCTCATTGGAGCAATGGAAGTCCCTAACGCTGACCAATCAGAAGGCAGATACAACTTACGAACACATCGCGGTGAACGTATAAATAAGACAGACAGAGGACAGAATTGCCAGTCTCAAGACAACCCTTGAGGATGCCAGATGCAGTCTCTGGCGAAACGTCGGGGAACTACAAGCCTCACGACCACGGCCTACAGCCCGAAAATCTTCTTCAAGATCATCATAGCAACTCCGGCCGTGAAAGTCTACGTGAATATACTGGTACTTTATTTACTGTTGAATAAGACAAACTTTTGAACTTAATTTTAAAAATGGATGCAACTCACATAAGAAAGGTAAAGACTATCATCATCATTACACTCCCTTCTAACTTCCAATATCTTCATAGGCAGTTAATTGTAAAATCAAATTGACATATGACTCTCATGTTTATCTAGCATGTGTGAAGTGGGCAGGAATACAGACCAAAGTTTTGAAATGCATGCAAGGAAACTCACATATCATCACCATTACCATTTCAACACAAATCATTCACATACATGCAAAGTAGTCATCCAGTGTTAAGATAAATATTTGAAGATCATGTTTCATGATACACAAAATTGTAAAAAAGAGGACAAATATATCTTATACTGTAAAATACTGTAAGTGGTTTTTCAACAGAACCACTTTAAATAATTAACTCAGATTAATTAAGTAGCATAACCACACATCAAAATAATAGATGGTCTAATATTGCAAAAGTAAATATAAACCAAATCCTTACCTTTGTTATAGTTGGTACCTCTTGTTTAATATCATCAGTTTCCTCTTTTACAGCAAATGCTACGACCTGTGAACAAAGTTAAACATCAAACTTTACAACAATAGTTACAGGGTGTCTGTAGACTGAGTATCTTGAGAAACACAAACCAGAGCCATAAATTGATACACAGGCATCACAACATAGTGCGATTTTCTTAATGTCACAAAGTATTCTTAACAAATTCCTGACATTATCTCCTGGCAATGGCAGAACTGTAACCCACTCCTGGGTGCACCTTCCTGGGCAGAGGTGAGTTAATTAGATTCCTTAATTATTAAATTAATATTGAGAAGCTAAAGCTATTACTATGATAGAAATAAGTAAATTAATAAACACAATTAAATTATTGTAAATCAATGGTAAAGAGAAAAATTTTTGCCTGAACCGGGAATCGAACCCCGAACCTTTAGCTTTCCATGCTAATGCTCAGACCACTGAGCTAATCCAGGCTTCATTCCCATCCAAGCAGAAATCCTTCCTTTACCTTACTCTACTTGTCCCACATTCAATTGCAATGAATCATCATTCATAAAAACACAATGAATGGCTTCTACCTGAAGAAGACATGAAGGGACTCCACACAGCAATTGCATTATTTATTAAATTAATATTGAGAAGCTAAAGCTATTACTATGATAGAAATAAGTAAATTAATAAACACAATTAAATTATTGTAAATCAATGGTAAAGAGAAAAATTTTTGCCTGAACCGGGAATCGAACCCCGAACCTTTAGCTTTCCATGCTAATGCTCAGACCACTGAGCTAATCCAGGCTTCATTCCCATCCAAGCAGAAATCCTTCCTTTACCTTACTCTACTTGTCCCACATTCAATTGCAATGAATCATCATTCATAAAAACACAATGAATGGCTTCTACCTGAAGAAGACATGAAGGGACTCCACACAGCAATTGCATTATTTATTAAATTAATATTGAGAAGCTAAAGCTATTACTATGATAGAAATAAGTAAATTAATAAACACAATTAAATTATTGTAAATCAATGGTAAAGAGAAAAATTTTTGCCTGAACCGGGAATCGAACCCCGAACCTTTAGCTTTCCATGCTAATGCTCAGACCACTGAGCTAATCCAGGCTTCATTCCCATCCAAGCAGAAATCCTTCAATTTTTCTCTTTACCATTGATTTACAATAATTTAATTGTGTTTATTAATTTACTTATTTCTATCATAGTAATAGCTTTAGCTTCTCAATATTAATTTAATAAATAATGCAATTGCTGTGTGGAGTCCCTTCATGTCTTCTTCAGGTAGAAGCCATTCATTGTGTTTTTATGAATGATGATTCATTGCAATTGAATGTGGGACAAGTAGAGTAAGGTAAAGGAAGGATTTCTGCTTGGATGGGAATGAAGCCTGGATTAGCTCAGTGGTCTGAGCATTAGCATGGAAAGCTAAAGGTTCGGGGTTCGATTCCCGGTTCAGGCAAAAATTTTTCTCTTTACCATTGATTTACAATAATTTAATTGTGTTTATTAATTTACTTATTTCTATCATAGTAATAGCTTTAGCTTCTCAATATTAATTTAATAAATAATGCAATTGCTGTGTGGAGTCCCTTCATGTCTTCTTCAGGTAGAAGCCATTCATTGTGTTTTTATGAATGATGATTCATTGCAATTGAATGTGGGACAAGTAGAGTAAGGTAAAGGAAGGATTTCTGCTTGGATGGAATGAAGCCTGGATTAGCTCAGTGGTCTGAGCATTAGCATGGAAAGCTAAAGGTTCGGGGTTCGATTCCCGGTTCAGGCAAAAATTTTTCTCTTTACCATTGATTTACAATAATTTAATTGTGTTTATTAATTTACTTATTTCTATCATAGTAATAGCTTTAGCTTCTCAATATTAATTTAATAATAATGCAATTGCTGTGTGGAGTCCCTTCATGTCTTCTTCAGGTAGAAGCCATTCATTGTGTTTTTATGAATGATGATTCATTGCAATTGAATGTGGGACAAGTAGAGTAAGGTAAAGGAAGGATTTCTGCTTGGATGGGAATGAAGCCTGGATTAGCTCAGTGGTCTGAGCATTAGCATGGAAAGCTAAAGGTTCGGGGTTCGATTCCCGGTTCAGGCAAAAATTTTTCTCTTTACCATTGATTTACAATAATTAGATTCCACCCAACTTAAAAAATACCAATAAATAAAATTCAGCAGTGGCCAGTCTCGCCATCTCTTTTTGATCAGGATATTGATCCAGTGGAATATTTTCACCTTTTTTCTTTTTTTTTTTATTCTTGACACAACGAACGAAACCTGCATCCAGGGTCAGACAAAAAAATCAACACTTTAACTAAAAGAGCTAGAATTGCATCATGGTCTTCCCGGAAAGTTTCCGATATAAAAGTTTTTTTCGGCATGGTGTTCAACATGGGGCTTCATCCCAGTCCTCATAACAAGAACTATTTTTTTCAGAAGCTGGGTAGAGAAATTTCCCTTTTTTTGGTGATGTGTTTCCAAGAGACAAATTTCTCCTCTTGTTTTGGAATTTACATTTCCCCATGATGAAGGTAACAAAAAGTTAGCTAAAG
Organism: Diploptera punctata; assembly: GCA_030220185.1. Taxonomy (NCBI): domain Eukaryota; kingdom Metazoa; phylum Arthropoda; class Insecta; order Blattodea; family Blaberidae; genus Diploptera; species Diploptera punctata. The sequence goes on along the minus strand of JASPKZ010001389.1, from coordinate 33,612 downwards.
AGAAATTGATGCAGGATGTGATGGAAAAAATGCTACACAAGCGTTCTCTCTTCTACTCACCAGGACCTTCCACATCTGTCGATGAAAGCACAATCAGCTTCAAGTGGAGACTACAACACAAATAAACCAGCCAACATTTGGAATGAAAGTATTTTCACTCTCAGACAATTCCGTATAATTTCCAGCCCTACATGGGAAAAATTCTATTAGATTCTGATCTCCTCAAAACCACCCAAGTTGTAAAGGACTGAACCTCATCCCTCCTATAATAATAATAATAATACCAATAATAATGACAATGAGGCAGAAAATTACGCAAATACTGACATAAGAAAAATAGAATTATGGGCTAACAATAACAAAATCACATTCAATGAATCCAAGTCTACAGCAATGTTAATATCAAGAAAAAGGACCTCCATTAATAAAAATATCAGTGTATACGTCAACCATGAACGCATCAAGCAAGTTCAAGAAATGAAATATTTAGGAATCCACCTCAATTGCAAACTAAGCTTTGATAAACACATTGAGATAACAACGAACAAGGCTATGAGCCTAATGAACATGTTAAGAAGGGCAGCTAGATTGCAGTGGGGACTAGGACATAAAGCATTAAAGACTATATACAATGGAGCAATCTTGCCTATGTTAACATATGGGGCCACAATATGGTAGGAAGAATTAAGAAAACAAAAAAATTTAAAAAAGCTGAAGAGGGTTCAAAGAATTATAAATGTCACCATAGCCAAAGCCTATAAAACATTACCATATGAAGTATCTTGTATCTTAGCTGGAATTAAACCCATAACTATCAGTATACAAGAAACAGCCCAGTTATACAGAGCCATACACGATGACCACACAAACATTGACACACCACTCAAAAAGGAGGAGTGGCCACATCCGGCAGAAAGAATTAATGTGGACGATATTGAAGAATCGAACAACTACAAAATAAAAATATACACTGATGGCAGTAAATTCCAAGGAATGGTAGGGGCTGCTGCAGTTATCTTGAAAAATGAAAAATTAGAGCATACAATAAAAGCCAAACTGTCCAATCATTGCTCAAATAATCAAGCTGAACAGATAGGAATTCTTAAAGCTCTAGAAGCAATACCATCAATTGACCAAAACAGCTCTTAAAAAGTCTTGTTGCAGTTTATACAGATAGTCAAGTTATTCTCGACCTAATTAAAAACAACTTCAAACAGGGATACATCATATCAAAAATAAGACAAACAATAGCAAAACTCAGGGAACAAAGTTGGATAGTACATTTCGGCTGGATAAAAGCACATGTTGGAATTTATGGGAATGAAATGGCAGATCAATTGGCAAAACAAGCTGCAACAGAAACCAGCGTAACCGTAGAATATACAAAAATACCTAAATCATCAATAGTTGCCCAAATAAAAGAAGAAGGAACCATTAAATGGGACAACGCAGATAAAGGAGCCACATGTAAGAAGTTCTTCCCATCAGTCAGAGACAGATTAAAACTTAAATGTGAAATAACTCCAGAATTTTCTGTAATGGTAACTGGTCATGTAAAAAATAAATCACATCTTTATCGTATTGGAATATTAAACAACGCAACCTGTCCATGTAGAAAAGCAATTCAAAATGTAGAACATCTCCTTTATAATTGTGAATTGCAGCAGCATTCTATAAATAAGTTGAAAGAAGAAATCAGCAAAGAAGGAGGAACATGGCCTGTGACGGAGAAAGACCTAATACACAAATATTTAAGACATTTCAAAAAATATATAAAAACAATAGTGTACGAAAATGAGTGATTAACAAGTGACGAAGATAAAAAAACATGTAAACAAAAACCAAATATGTGATGTTATGTAATGTTATGTTATCTGATTTTATGTTTGTTATGTTATGCATGTAATATTACTACGGTAATGGGGCATGCTGAAAAAAAAAATAAATAATAATAATAGTTTTATTTTACCTGGCAGAGTTAAGGCCTTAAGGCCTTGTCTGTCACTCAACCAAGTTTTAAAAAATACAAAAAAAATTAGTCTTAAATCTAAATTACAATATACATAAATGATTACATGTTATGAATACAATACAATTAATATTTATAACATATTTTAATTTACTCCAAATTTAACGAATTAAATATATAATATGTACAAGATATATAAAAAACAAGGAAAAGATTATTAATGGAATTAAATATATAATATGTACAAGATATATAAAAAACAAGGAAAAGATTATTAATGACATAGTATGAAATTAAATAAATAGAGAAAAATTAATTATTAGACAACAGGTAACTGTATAAGCGTGACTTAAAAGTGCCAATTGTGCGGCAACCCCTGATAACTTGAGGAAGGAGCATCCAGGAACAGGCAGAGGCTACTGTGAAGGAAGTAGAATAAGAGGAAGTGCTATGAAGAGGGATTGTTAGCAGACTGTTATCTTGTGACCTAGTGTCAATATTGTGGTAAGAGGATAACTTCTCAAATCTGGACGCCAGGTAAGTAGGAGTGTAGGAATTCAGAAGCTTGAAAAGTAGTAAAAGAGAGTGCAATTTACGTCTGTCAGTAAGACGGAGCCAAGAGAAGTTTTTAAAGTGTTCGGAAATATGGTCAAAACGGCGGATATTGAAAATTAACCGAACGCAAGCATTATGAACATGCTGCAGTCTCTGTGACAAATCATAATTTAGATCATTTTATATAATGTCACAATAATCGAAATGTGGCAACACAAGATTCTGCACAGGGATATGTTTTAAACGAAACTGGGAGAAAATTCTTTAAACGTCTAAGATAATGTAAGATGGAGAAAGTCTTTTTACATATGTGTTTCACTTGTGTTTGCCAGATTAAATTTGCGTCTAGATGTAGTCCAAGATATATTACTGAAGAAGAATAAGGGATAATTATATTATTTATAGTAATGTTTGGAAGTGTAGAAATGTCAAAGGTTTGTAAGCAGTTTTTGTTGTACCATTAGAATTACTTGTGACTTGTTAGGATTTAGATTTAGACCGATACTTGAAGACCAGTTAAAGATGGATATGAGATCTTCATTCATTTTCGTCAAGCTGTTATAGAGAGAATGAGGAGGTGAATGTAGGTAAATTTGGAGATCATCGGCATAGAGGTAATAACGGCAGTGCTTTAGTTAACTCATTTATGTAGATTAAGAAAAGAAGAGGTCCGAGAATACTGCCCAGGGGACTCCCGCCTGCACGTTGTTCCAAGACGAAGATCTAGAGTTTAGTGAAACGTATTGCTGAAGACCTGGCAGGCTAGAGTCAAACCAGGATACAGCGCTGTCAGACAAGTGTAGGTGCTTGAGCTTTATCATAAGTAAGTCGTGGTCTACTGTGTCAAAACCTTTGCTGAAGTCAAGTAAGGTTAAAGGAGTCAATTGACGTCTGTCCATGGCTTGAAGAATATCTTCAGTAATTTTTAGCAGAGCTGTGGTTGTGCTAATATCAGATCTAAAGCCGGATTGATAAGGTTCATGGAGATGATTTTCTAGGAGATATTCAGTCACTTCCTTATGTACAATATGTTCCTACAGACCCACCTCAAGGTTTCCATATTTATAATGACAGGTAACATACTTCACCTGAATTAGCAGATGAATTATGGAAGATGAATATTGTCACAACAAGTATAGTCCTGAGCAAACAGAAAAAATATGCCAAATTCCCGACAGCCAAATAAAATAAAAAGATGAACAAGAGGGATGTAATTAGTTTTAGAAAACAAGAAAAACTGGCTCTCACATCGAGGGACAGAAGAACCGTAACTCTTCTGAGTACTTACCAAAAAGGGGATTAAAATGAAATGACACCAGTATCTTCAAAGTATCCTTATCAACCAGCAACAGTGAAACCAAATTTAGTCCTGGAGTACATCAAGCACATGGGCAGAGTTGATAGAATACATAATTGAATTGCACAGTACCAGTTTTGTAGACTCACTCATAAATGGTACATGAAACTTTTTTTGGTTCTTGTAGGTGTCTATTGTAAATTCGTATGAAGGTCATTTCATATGTTATGGCAGCTATTTTTATCTACCAAAAAAGCTGCTGGAAACAATATGCAGTATATACAAGTGAGAGAAACTAGAATGTTCTCAACAATGGTGGTACAGAACGAATATGGGTAAGGGACATTGAAAGATGCATAAATAGAAATCATTGTTTTACTTCTATTACATGTGAAGAAAAAATATTCATATAACTCACAATTAACACCTTTCAATATAATCTCCTAACGTTTACACACATTTTTGCCAATGATGAGGAAGGTGCTGAACACTATTAGCTGTTTGTGATGCGTCTGTGTGGACCATTCTTCGTTGAAACACTGTTAAGATATCCTCCACTGTTTGACACTGCTTCACCGCAGCAGATCTTCAATTAATGTTTTGAAGTGTGTTAGCTGTGGGTTATATGAATTTTTTTTTCCTCACATGTAATAGAAGTAAAACAATGATTTGTATTTATGAACCTTCCACTGTCCCTTACCCATATCCTCCTGTATTTAGATCCCAGTTTTTGTACTACCATTGTGAAGGGCATTCCAGTGACTCTCATTTGTATATACTGAATTTTGTTTCTTGCAGCTTTATTGGCTGATAAAAAATAGTTTCCATGACTTATGAAATGCCTTGTGTTTTTTGTTCACCATGTAACTAAAGCAGATACAATAATGATCCCTGTATTACACAAAAAATACAGAAAAATCACTTGTCAATCTCTTGTTTCTGAATGCAAGAGTACTCGTAAAAATCCCAGTAAGTACGGTAAGGGTCACACAATCACAAGGCCCAACATTACAAAGATTAAATGCATACAACATTCCATGGGAAGAACACCAAAAGGATCTTGGGCAAATCCCTGCATTGTATGCAGAACAAAAAGTGAAACGAAAGAGAGAATGTATTTCTGTGGACCTTGTGTATCAAAACCTACTCTACATCAAGATGTGTGTTTCAAAATGTATCACACCAAAAGCAGAATTTTAGGAACAAAACAAACTCTCCAATCTTTCTTTACATCATTAAAAAAAGAAACCATTAACAGACCTAATACAGTTATCAAGAACTCTTTCTTATGTAGGTGCCACTATTTACATAATTTTTATTATTATTATTATTATAATTTATTCACATTCCTATTATTTTGAGAAGAAACTTACTAATGTGGAGTGTATAAAAAGTGTACAGTTAAACTGGCCTGTCAGACTTATGCCCTTTTCGCTGTAACTTTTATTTGCGTAAAAATATAAAATGCCATTTTGAAGCACGTCAGTGATAGATATCTACAAAGAAAAACAAGGTATATGATGGTTTTATAAGTAAATGCATGATTCAAGTAGCATTTATTAACATTTGTATGAAATTAATTATTTTCAAAAACTTACCTTTTGCCCTCGAAAAAAAACTGATGCCTGAGAAGGGTGAAATGTTTGAGACACCCTGCACATCTGATGCATAACTGAGCTTAGACATGACAACCAGCTACAGAGGCACATCCAGATAATTTCAAATTATCAATCAATAAGTGATGCATGTGAGAAAGGCCTCAATACAACACAATCTCATCAAGTAATTTCAAACCAATCAGAAAAGAGTTAAGATCCAGAAGTAACTAGTTCACTAGCAGAACCAGAGGTTCAAGAACATACAGACATGCAAACTCCATACAATGCTATCCTGAGCTAATGTTTGCCCAACATCTCACATCATGGTTAATGTTGTAATGCAACTGTCAGCAGCAAGACATCTTTGTTTTGGGGTTGTAAACAAATGGTCCACGGAAAATTTTTTTTAAGTTATGATAGTACCTAATTTTCCTAACAATCTACATCAAGGTCTTTTTTATAAGAAAGGGAAATACAAAGGAAGATTGTGTTTTTATTTTGACTGTGTGGTAAGCGGTGCATATCCCTCTTGTCTGGATTACACACACTTGAAAATTTTCCATTTCCTCTTCAAAGTTCACTAAACTGGTTGGCAGTTCACAGAGGTAGTGGGTTTTAAATGCCTTGGTCTCAGGGACACTCTTTCCAGACAAGCAGGATAAGCACCTGTTATCAAACAATCAAAATAAAAATATAGCATTATTTTTATTAACATTTTTTATATAAAAGAGCTTTATGGTGAAAAATCGTCACTCTTTCTAAAAAGGTAATTTTTTAAAAATCTTGCTTATCTCCACTGACCTGTCTGGCATGGGTATCCCTTTTGGCAGCAAGCTACTGCCGGCATAGCTCTCTGGTAAGCAGACTTACTCCCAATAATGATGACATAATAGGAGATTATGAAAGTGGATTTAAAAGAAACACGTCCACAACAGATGAGATTTTTAATGTGAGACAGATTTTAGAAAAGAAATGGGAATATAATGGCACTCAGTGTCAACTATATGTATACTTCAAAAAGGCATATGACTCAATAAGAGGGAGAAGTTATATAGTATCCTGCTGGAGTTTGGAATTCCTAAAAAGTTAGACTTATTTGAATGTTATATTTAAATTAATATTGTCCGTTGTCCAGCTTTTGTAGAAGAGACCAGCCTTTCTGCTAAATATTGGAGTGCAAGAGAGCGAATGATTTCATTATCAAGTGCTCGACATTAGATACCAACCAACCATATTGGGAAGTAAACATTATGAGGTTATATCATTAATAGTGAGTGGAGAACATATTTTTAATGACTCACATCATATGATTTCAAATTCCTTTGACACCGGCGGTTTCAGACAATATCATGTCCCTCTTCAGTCATGGCTTCCACTGTCATCAGTGGACGCCATGACTGAAAAGGTACATGATATTGTCTGAAACCGCCGGTATCAAAGATATTTGAAATCATATGAGGTGAGTCGTTTAAAATATATTCCCCAGTCACTATTATTTGAATGTGTCTAAATGGCACTAAGAGTAGAGTTCTGCATGTGGAAAATCAGTTTTCGGATACTTTCGACATTCACAATGGGTTAAAGCAAGGAGATGCACTATCTCCTTTACTATTCAATTTGTACTAGAGCATGCCATTAATTCTTTAGAGGATGACGAAGGCCTAGAACTCTATGTTGTTACTTAGCCATTAGTTTATGCTGAAGATGTATTATTAGGTGATAGCAGGGAGGTACTAAGGGTCAACACACACACTCTATAGAGTAGCACTAAGAAATTGAGACAAAGTAAACGTCAATAAATCTATATCTATATATATATATATATGTTCACACAAAGAAATTCATTATAAATGAAAATAGTCAGTTAATGACATATGAGGGAAATTTTGAAGAAGTGGCTGAATTCAAATATCTAGGAACAATAATTACAAACAGGAATGAGATGCACAAAGAAATTAAACATAGACTCAATTCTGGAAATGCATGCTATTATGCATTACAGGAACGTTTGTCATCCCAACTTTCCTCAAAGAGTATTAATCTGAAAATTTGTAAAATCATTATTCTCCAAATGATATAATATGGATGTGAAACAAGCACTCTTACTTTAAGGGAGGAGAATAAAATTCCGAGGAAACATTTTTCACCACATAGAGCTGAACAGACAGAAGAATGAATGAGACTACACAGCAGTGGGCTACATGATCTTTATAAGAAGCCTATAATAAGAACAATTAAGTCTCGTCGACTGAAATGGGCAGGACATGTGGCACAAATGGGGAATGAAATAGGAGCATGAAAGCTTCTTGTAGAAAATTCAGATGGAAAATGCCCAGTTGGTAGACCAAGAATGATTAGAGCAGACCAGATTACACAGGGGATGATTGGAAAACATTGGCTCATGGTAAGGATGTGTGGAGAGCTTATGTCTGCGCAGATATAAACCTATAGGCTGGATAGTTTGAGTTAGAAGGTAGAAGAAAATGACATGAACACCGGTTGACGAGAGACTACTGATGTTGGAGATACAGCTCCGAAACTGCAGTCTAGAAGAAAAAGGATATGAGGTGAGGTAATGAAAATATTAATTTAATTATTAAATTAAACCGTATGTTTTATCCCTGTGAAAGTTAAATAAATTCAGTTAGTTAGTTATAAACTTCACGTTTTTGTTGCAAATAGAGTTTCTGAAATTCAAGAAACAACCAACATAAAACGTCAGCGAAATTTTCCTACTAACGGGAAACCTGCTGATCTTCTAACTAGTGGTAATTTTCCCAAGACTTACATTCTGTTGATTTATGATGGTATGGTACATAGTTCTCATATGAAGATTTAATAAATGTTACATTATTCAAATGTAATGGTACTGGCTTACCTCAAGTCAAGAAGGAAGCTAATGTGTAACAATGTCACAAATGCTAATAATTCTGATGTACAAACATTTGATATCAATGAATTTACACATAGATTTTACCAACTATAATACATTTAAGAGAGTATTTACTTATATCTATAAATTTTGTCATAAATTGAAATTTCCTAAGTCTTTTCTAACAATAAATGTAATTAAGAATTAATGTATGAAACTTATTCATCTCTTTCAGATAGCAGAAATTCTGGTGAAATTAATTGTCTTTCTCAAAATAATGATCTTGCTTCATGAAGCAGCAAATTGAAAACTGTTTCACCTTTCCAGGATGGGAATGATACGTTGACGATCAGTAGTCATCTCAAAAATGCTCACATTGATTCAGATGGTAAGCAGCAAATCATTTCAACTGCAGAGCATTGTTTCATAGAGTTAGTGATAATGGTACTAATTTTGTTGGGGCAGCTGCACAACTGTCTCATATATATTAGCTGTATTGGAAACATTGTTATGTCAAACAATTTTGATTGAAAATTTATTCCAGTTTGGCATCGTTATACAGGTAGTTTAAGGGAATCGAATGTAAAATCTGTTAAGACTCACTTAATAAAGGTTACAGGTTTAACAATACTTAACTATGAAGAATATAACATGTTATTACATCAAAAACAGGTAGTTCTAAAGTCTTGACCAACACATCAGATGTCTGAAGATGCAACTTGTTTGCAATCAATTACATCTAGTCACTGCTACCCTACAGCTTCCTTAAAACACTTAAGCATCAACAGAATGAGCAGATGGCAGCACATTCAATATATACAATAATGTTTATGGAAGTCGTGGTCTAAGGACTATCTTCTTAATCTTTAACAGAGGAGTGAATGGTTCAACAAACAGGACAACTAGTATCAGTTATCTGGGACAACCTTCCTACTTTGTGTTGGCCGCATTATGAATGTTCACAGTAAAGACAAATTAGTGTGTGTTGCCACTATTCAAATGTCGCTTAAGAAATAAATTAACTGATCTAATGTGAAGATTATTTCTTTACCAACAGACTAATCTTCTACTTGAATACTGTTAGCAACCACTTTAATTGAACTGCTTCTTTGATTTATGTTTTAGTTGAAGAACTGAGACATTATTGTGACAGAAAATGTGACTCTGTTACAATTTCTTATACAACTGGCATGTTTAGGCACAATAAAATTAGAATTGAATTTATTAAATAAGTAAATAAATAAACATTAATAATATAAGATAACAACAAATGCTTAATATCTCTCCTCATATTAATCTTCTAAGTAGATCGCGATTTCAGGATCATGGCAAACCCAGTCTCAGTACCATTTTGCTGACTGATGTAATGTCGATCGGAAGACCCACTTCTACTTCTTCTTCCCTCTGGATCAGGTCAGAATTCGCGGGAATTTCGAAGTTCATAAGTTTCTCTTCGTTTTTCAGAATGTGGAGTTTTTCCCCAAACTGTGAGTTCCTTTTGTTTATCTATTTGTTTAATTAGACTAGCTTTTGATTCAAATAGATGTTTTTCAGGCCAAGCATAAGCAGCAACTGCTGACTTTTCCACTTCTCCATATTTGACCTGATCCAGAGTTTCATCGGTCCACTAACAGAGGGAAGCAGAAGAAGAAATGGTTCTTCCAATCAATATAACATCAGTCGGCAAAATGGTACTGAGGATGGTATACCATGAACCCGAAATTGCAATCTACTTAGAAGATTAATATGAGGAGGGAGAGGTATGAAACATTTGATTTTATCTTAAATTAAACCTCACAGTGAATTATTCCTATAATAAAAGTTCAAAACATTAATAATACTCGTTAATGTCAAATTGCTGTCCAGATGGTCTTAGGGTTTGTTAAAGTCACCCTTAGAAGAAATGCCGCCAATTCGCCACACATAATTTAGTTTCTAGTAGAATGTGATTTATAAGGGGTTCAACCTGGTTCGTCTATTTATAGAATGTGTGATTCCTACCCCAGGTATACCATTACGTATGCATTCTCTGAAATATTAGGACAATATTGTTTCTGAGAAATTACGAGAAAACAGTTGCACCTGTGAACTGTTTCCCTGCAGAGAATAATGACTGTCTCCATTCAGTTCCAGGGGGTGACCACCTTACCAAGTTCCTCAAGAGCAAGCAAGTGTCCTTTTTTAATAAATTAATAGCCGGTAGCAGAGCTTGGACAGTTGCAGATTCGTTACATCCATCTCCTCCTGTCATGTAGATAAATTATTCAATAACCTGCCATTTTTTAAAATCCTGCTACTTTATGTATGAATCAGGTTAAATTGTTTGGCATTTTATTCCTTGTATTCTATTTCACCAATTAGAATTTTATTGTTATTGTACTAAATGCCTTTAAGGATTTTTAATGTACACTTAGTGACAAAAAGCAGAGTTGCTGTTATGTCCCACTGTGCAAACTCAAAAAGCCATAGCTGAGGTTCACGAGGTAACACATTGTTAAATGTTTTAAATGTGCTGTATTTGGTTTTCATGGTCTTAAATAGTTAAAGAAAGTGAAGGAGACATGTTTCTAGATATTTAAGAGTGTTGGACAAATGCAATATTACTCAAATTGCAACATTTTAAATAAACTGTACTCCCTAGTTAAATTACATAAGGAAAATTATCCTATTAGACCAGTAGTATCCTTCATAAGTTCTCCATCATACAAAATGTCTAAAAAGCTAATAAATATAATTTCATCTAATACTAAGTTCAATCCAATTTAAAAAGCTAATAAATATAATTTCATCTAATACTAAGTTCAATCCAATTTACAGTATAAAAAACTCTATTGAATTAATTGACAATATAAAGAACATTGATTTGCCTAATAACTTAATTTTAGTTTCTTTTAATATAGAGAATCTGTTTCCCAGTATACCTACTATTGATGTAACAGACATTATAAATAGAATGTTACTAACTAATAAAGTGAATGTTTTTTTGTTGAACAAATATTTTACACACTCTTAAAACATGCTTACATTATAATTATTTTAAATTTAATAACAAATAGTACATAGCTAAAGATGGTTTGATTATGGGTGATCCGTTGAGCCCTCTTTTGGCTGAGATTTTTATGGATGACTTAGAACAAACGATACATAAGAATGTATTAGCTAAAAATGTTCTATTTTGGTATCGTTATGTAGATGATGTCATAGCAGCCTTCATAGGAACTAAGACTATTGAATTCCTTTTTAAATTTTATTAATAACATTAACAGAAGTATTAATTTCACAAAGGAATTAGAAACAAATAATAGTATAAATTTCTTGGATTTATCAATAAAACACATTGATAATAAGTTTGAGTTTGGTATCTTTCACAAACCATCTCATACTGATACCACTATCCATAGTTCTTCTCTTCACCCATACACTCATAAGATGGCAGCCTTTAATAGTTACATTCATAGCCTTTTAAATATCCCTCTTTCACCCTTGGAATATAATAATGAATTGAATATTATTAAACAATTAGCTATTATTAACCCGTCAGTGACGCACCCTTTTACTTGCTTTCCTACTGCATGGACGGAGGCCATTTTAACATTTTAGTATTCCTAGAACACTGATTTGTATAAACGATCATAACTTTTTTAAATATCGATGGATTTGAATGAAATTTTTACTTGTTAGCTCAGAAATAAATGAGAAATTTAATACATACCGTATGGAGTTCAGTAGCCTTTATAAACTATTTAAAAAATTTGAAATCTGAGTTTCTCTCTCATGATACACATTTTTACTAAATAATTTGATTTGCTCACATTGGACACCCCTGTTTCTTTCTGTGAGACACTAAATATATTGTGTGGCATAGTGCTGATTCATCTGTAACTTGTATATACAAAAGCAGCTGACATAACCAAAATCAGAATGAATATTTAGAAGAGTGAACTCAAGCTCAATCTTGTGTCAAAGCACTAGCAATGTTTATACTTAGAATCTGAATTATTGCTTGGATTCGTATAAAAATTCTACAGCAGTTATTTACAACTACACAGACCATAAAAATAATTTTCTCTTATTTTAGTACTATTAATTTTAGAAATAAAAAATCACATCACCTTAGTAGTTGAGCTTGGTGTGATACAGCTCGAAACACAGACCTACATCACATTCCTGGCAACAATAAACAGATGTCTTTCTTCTCCCATGTTTAGTACAAACAACACACCTCCTTTGAGGTTTCAATTTATCACTTTTAGGGGTAATTTTCCTGATGAAGTGTCTTTTAGGTTATGACTGGCCATAATTACGTATATAACGCACGACACCGCGCCTCAGACTGATTCCTTGTAAGTAACATCTATTTGAAAGAGGCAAAATAAATCAGGTATTCCCCTAAACAGGTCGATTTATATATCAATCGATAGCTTGTATATCATTTTATCGACCTGAAAAATTAGATTGTGTATAAGTTTATTAGAAGCCCTGCAGAAAGCAGCACAAAGCTAGGTCTGTGTGCCATCGAGTGTTGAAGTAAGAAACTACTTCAACCTCAATGCAACATGCACAAAATGTGATCACAGCTGATTCATACACTTAGAAAGAAAGCTAAGATCTTAGGCTTCAAAACTATATTGTTCATATGCAAATATAAGAATATATAGCAGTAAAAAAACAAATGAAAAGGTCGCGCGCATTTAGAGAAAATTACGATTACTTCAATCTCATCTGATTTTTTAAAAAAAGTAATATGAAATTAAATTTTAAACAAATATTATTTTTATTCATATGTCCTGAAAGCTCATAATTTCTACGTTAAACACAAATAAATTACATATTTGTAGCTTAAAAAATGTACGATCCAGAACAAAAAGAAAACATGCCTGCATAGGTCTATACCACGTATGGATGTCGGCGCTGATGGGTTAATAACTACGACCCGAAAATTATAGAATATTTAATTAAGTATGTTCATTAGAAAAAAGCAATTAACAAAGCTTTTCCTTTACCCAAAGATACATAAAGAAATATGTCGTAATGTCAAACATAGGCCCACTTTCAAATTAAATATCTAAACACTGTAAAAAGTTGAACATTAATGTGGCATTTAAAACTAATAAAACTTTACAAAATATAATAAAAAACAATAAAACCAAAATAAAAAAGAAAATTATCAGGTGTATATAATATGAAGTGTGGCACATGTGACAATTTCTATATAGGACAAACTGGTAGACCTTTTATCTCTCGGATAAAGGAACACATGAGAGCATATAACAGAAATTTAGAATATTCAAAATATGCTAACCACATATTCCAATTTAATCATTGTTTCGATCCAAATTTTGAAATTTTACGTTTGTGATAAGGGTAAGAAGTTATATCTTTTGGAGGCTGTAGAAATAAGTAAATTGAAACGTAGTAACAAACTGTTAAATTCTCAACTTGATTTGAATGAATCCCCTTTGTTAAATTTAAAAAATTTAAATAAATATTGTTGTATTGTTGCTTAGATCAGTTGGAACACAATTCATAATTTCTTAACATGTCTGAAGAAGGTACAGTGTACCGAAACAGCTGTCCCTGAATTAATTAATATATATGAAAATCAAATAAAACTATGTTTTATTTTTATTTAATTAATAAATATGGTTTGTCACCAAGTAAACACCAACTCAACTGATTATTTTAAATAAAGTTCAACTCTCGTTCATAGTGTAAAAGTAAACACGGCAACTAGTATCAGATGTTCGAATAGCATAGATCGTTAAAACTACTTACAACAAGATGAAATGTATGTGAAACCCAGGGTTCAAATCCTCCGACATATTTTTAATTCATTTGTATTTTCTCAAAATACATCCTATAATATTTAATTCCTGCCACATAATCTACGTCCAGTTTACACTATCTTACGTAATATTCCTGCCTTCGTAAACTCTGTAACACTATTTAGCTACCGGCATAAATTTAATTGTGCGTGCAGTGCCACATTTTAATAATACTGCTATAAATGTATGTAATAGAATATAATATAGCTTCATATATTTGTGTTTATTTATTTATTACGTATTAGTGAGAAAAAAGTTTCAATCGTCAATTAAAATATTTAGTTTACATATCTCAAGCCCATCATAATAATAGCTCATAGATGATGGACAATAATAAAAATAATAATATTATTATTATTATTCATCATCTATAACAATAATAATAATAATGATAATGATAATAATAATAATAATAATAATAATAATAATAATAATGATAATGTGATGTATCAATTGATGTGAAGAATGTAATTACCTGTGGATCAAAATTAACTCAAAATGTCCCCAAGAAAATGATATAAAATATAGAATTAAAAAAGGCAGATCGGTAATAACATTGTTAAACAGAGTTTTGTGGGGCAAGAACATAAGAATAGATACCAAATTAGAAATTTATAAATCCATAACAATTGGTGCAGAAACTTGGCATCTGAATAAAAATTTGAATTTAAAGCTTATGTCTTCTGAAATGGATTATTTCAGACGCTCAACTAGACATTCTAAATTGGAAAGAAAAAAAAATCACAAAAAACAAACATCACAACAAATGAAAGTCCCAAATTCAATATTAGGTTTTGTGAGATACAGACAACTAGAATGGTATTGTCATATACGTAGGATGCCAGAGAAAAGATTATCCAGACAAGCTTTGGAATGGATTCCACCTGAAAAAGGAAAGAGAGGTGGACCTAGATTTAAATGGATGGATGGATGATGTAAGAAGATATATAAGGGAGCTAGGTCTGGAAGAATTGGAATGAGAAGATAGAGAAAAATGGAGAAAGGAGATAAAAATTTAAAAAGCTTTGGGCATAGGAAGATGTTTATTACTCTGTAAACCTGTTTGATAATTAAATAATAATATTAATAATAAAAATAGTAATACTTCCAAATAGTTAGTACTTTTTTTCTTTAAGAATGAATATACAGAATAGAAAGCACTTTAACAATTAAAAAATTAACCTCTCCAAGAATCGAACCTGCGACCTCTTGCATACAAATCAAGCCACTAAGCACTGAGCTATGCTTTCACTGCCTTGTTGCGTTTAGAAAGAATAATCTTCAAAGGAAGAAGGAAAACGTATTGTAGCTACACTGTGCAATTAGTTTACTCGTGTGAATCGCGCGTTAGGACTTGAAACATTCGTGATCAAGAGTCGGTCCATTCTTTTTGTCTCTAAGTGTACATGTTTAGTTCTTTGCCTGATGATATGATCCGTCATTAAGCGGGAGAATATGGAAAATATTTTGTTCATTATTTCACTTAAATGCTGCTTATGCACAACACTTGTATTAATACCTTCTGTAAGTTGATTGACAACTGTGAGTGGAATTAAGTTTTTACCTATCAATTCACCAAACATTTCTTTGATGAAAAAATGTTATTGGCTGATATGAAATGAGAAATTATATTGGCTGATTTGGGAAACACTGAGTTTTTAACAATACAATTTTTCAAAATAATACTTTTTAAATTCATAATACTTAATTTATGCTAGTTATACTTTTACCAAACACAAAAAACAACATAAAACTACGTGATAAGTGATGCTGGCCTCACAGTATACAATTTACTAGACATCAGCTTTCGTCTGGTTCACATTTTAAGTGCATTTTTAAGTATGTGCATGCATGAGTATATGTTCATCATTTTTATATACTGTATCATTATGGTAGATTTATAGAAACATATTTACAATAATAAATTATTATGCTGTATATAAACCGAACAATTTGGAATAAAAGTTGTTATAAACTATAACACATTTTCAGCATACTAAAAACTACTGGCACTATCGAACCGACAGAGAGTGTTGATATGAAACCTCAGGTTCAAGGCCATGCAGGCATAAGTTCTCAATATATCCCTATCCTTACCTACGTTTTCCAACTTCCATGGATTCCCTGAAATAGTTCCTGACCCAAGAACCCAATGGTTGATTATTTCACCTATGGAAAATTGTACACTAGTGGAACCCATGTCTACATTTCTTGATGGTTGTGCAGTTAGGGTGAAAGACTGTCACTGTTTCGACCAAGGTACTGGCTTATTGGCTTCGACCTTTTCAGCATAAGTAAACTTATGGCAGCAAAGCCACTGTCGGTACAGACATTTTCATCAGACAGCTGGGGTAATTGCAGTGATAATCGCACATTCCCAAGTCTTAATTAAGTTATATAAACAGGTACCCAAACCAATGATTGCAATGAAAAATCCAAAAAAAAAAAAAACCTCTTACTTTTGATGGCCTCTATTTTCCACAGAAAGTGAACTTACCAAATTATGAGTTATCTCTTCTTCAATATCAATGTTTTTAATTTCATTTTTCAGAGCATCAGATGTGGCCTGCAAACAGACAGACAAAGTTTCAGTATATCAAACTATATACATAACAAATGGTACATCTGCACTATTCAGTGTTATCATAAGTAATGCCATGAGTGAATCCCAATTAATCTAGATAATTTGGAAACCAAGAGTGCATTTGTTAGGACTTTTTAACGAATAAAAATTAATATTTAATTTTAGGAAGTTATATTTTGAGGTTATTTCTTCTTCTTCTTCCTTTCAAGTATTAGGCCAAGGCCTGTTACGATCCTATAGAAAATTTTTCCCTTATGGGAAATTCTCATATAAGACTTGAAAGCATAATAATAGTCCCTTCGATTGGTTGCTGGCCAAAGGAAGGCAAGACCAGTGATGGGGCTGCCATCTTATAGCCTCTGGTCAGGCTTTCTGGAGAAGAAAAGAAAATAAAGGAAAGAAGAAATGGAAGAAAGGAAGGACACCCTAGTCCTCGGATGCCCTAATAGTGTCGGGGTCGAAAAAACAAGAGTTAACCAAGAGAGGTTAGATAGTAAAGTTAAAAGAGTGCAAAACACAAGTAAGTGGAAGAAATGTTTTGCACAGCTTGGGCACCTTGTGGTCGCCATCCACATATCCCCTAGATGAGGACCCCTGAGGGTGAGGTTATTTTAATTATATTATTTTTAGTCTGGACATCTTACCTCAATATTAATGTTGAAACATGTTCAAGAACAAATCAACATTAATATTGAGGTAAGATGTCCAGACTAAAAATAATACAATGAATAAAATTAAGCTGTTTACTAACAAATCATTATTTAACTACAGTTATTTTAAAATATTTATATAATTAATGTAAACGGCGATGTTTGAAAACAAATGAGAAACAATTGGTACACTTAATTTGCTTCTTTTGTTCGATCACTGCAACCAGATCATAATATTATTTATTGCCAAAAGATCGCAATGTTGTAAGAATGCACTCTAGTGGAAAAATTTATAACCAATTAATTAATTTCAGATGTCCTATGATGTAAATAGGTCAATTATATTTTTTGCGTCATTTCCTGGAAAATAATTCATTTAAGAAAGTGCAAACAGTGGTTTCTTTTTTTTGTGGTATAATCAATTGTTACAAATGTTTTTATATTATCTCACGTACGCGCTTTCTGTTGACATTCATGCACTATATATACCATCGGGTAGCCGTATTTCTTAGAGGGTCAGTTACTGCAAAATAATGATACGACCTATTCAGAATGTTAAAAAGGAGGTGCTTTCTTTATTATGATAAACTTTAGTTGGTAAATTTTAGGCGAAACACAACTGTGATTGGTTGTAAATAAAAATTCATTGAAATGTGATTGGTCATTGACTCCCATTTGGGGCAAGAGTTAAATAGTCTTAGATATTTCTCTGTCAGCAGAGAAAGTTTGGACGCCTAAACAATTTCTCCTTTAAATTAGCAGTGAAACTCGAACAGACTGCCACAGAGCTAGAAAGGGTAAGAACAAGGGTTATGAACCTGCTCCACGTATGTTGTTTCTATTTTGTTTGTGGAAGTGGATAATAACAACAGTGGGCCTTCATATTTGGTGTTCCTGCTATGTTTACAAATAAGGAGTACACCGACATTATTCTACTCTATGGTGAAACATAGTAAAATGCTACTGCAGCAGCTCCAAGAGAGGTACCCAGATTATCCATTACCTTCTTTCCTTGTTTTAGATGTCAAGTAATGAAATGTGAACTGACAGAATATTCAGCAAGACATGCATAACCTGTGAGTCAGACCAAGAAAATGTACAAAATGTCTTCTAATATTTTCAACACAATCCCTACACTTATTAATATATTTATCATAACTATTATTATTACTACTGACTAAGTCACTGGCACTGCCATAGGTTCATGGCCGTGGGGAACAAAGATTCCATACATCCTTATCCTGAGCTAATGTTTTTCAATCATACCCATAT
The DNA here is from genome assembly GCA_030220185.1 of Diploptera punctata. Lineage (NCBI taxonomy): Eukaryota > Metazoa > Arthropoda > Insecta > Blattodea > Blaberidae > Diploptera > Diploptera punctata. The sequence goes on along the minus strand of JASPKZ010001389.1, from coordinate 14,990 downwards.
AATTTTCTTCCCTCCAATCACACCCCATTCTGTGCCCACCTACTGGGAGATGTCCTTCTTCTATTTCTCACTCATGCCACATGATCTGTCTATCACAGTCTACAAGACTTAACTGTTCTTATTACATCTCTTTTCTCATAAACATTGTGCAACTCACTGTTAGTATCTATACTTTTAATGTCATGTTTGAACACCGTAGAGGTTAAGGTTACTTCAATTTTAAAATTTGTACCTTATAAAACAGTCGTCCTCAACTATAATAACTTCTGCTATAAACATTGTCACACTATTAAAATTCTAGGCCTTTCAAAGACATGCTTCATCCTCAGGAATAATAATGGTACTGAAATTATTTGTATATTTCATACAGAGGGCTGTAGTTGTTGGGCGTGTTCTCATTTAGCATATTTTTATTTTCAACTTCAAGAAGTTTTAAAATAAGATTTAATGAACATTTCCCATACTTCATTAAACGAGAAGGAAAATCAAGTTTTACTGAACACGCTTCAGAAACCAGCCATAGATATAAAACAATATCAATAATCCTCAAAGAAAACAATAGACAAAAATCAATATCCGGGAAGAGATTGAAATTATCCAGGAAGGAGAAAATAAAAATATTGTAAATGAGAACACGCCCAACAACCTAAGCCCTCTGTATGAAATAAAAAAATTTTTCAGCACCGTAAGTATTCCTGAGGATGAAGCATGTCTTTGAAAGGTCTACAATTTTAATAGTGTGACGATGTTTATAACAGAAGTTATTATAGTTGAGGACGACTGTTTTATAAGCTACACATTTTAAAATTGAAATCACTGTTAGTAGTCTTTCAATTCATCTGTCTCTTCATTTCTCTTTGGTCTACAACTTTATGTTCACAATCTTTCACCTCTTTTAAAGTAAGATTCAATTATCCATATGCATATAAAATAACAGTTTTACATATCGTCAGTTTAATGTTTTTTGAGAGACGTTGACATGACAAGAGTCCCTCTAATACAAATAGCATGCATTCCCAGAGTTGAACTTATGTTTAATTTCTTAGTGCACCTGACCCCTGTTTGTAATTATTGTTCCTAGGTATTTGAATTCAGCCATTTCTTCAAAATTTCTATCATGTCATTAATTGAATCATTCACATTGTATAATCTACTTCAATATGAGACCATGTAACTAGTTTCAGTCCCGCGCCGTAGTCGAGCGGTTAAGGTAGGAAGCCTTGGCGCAGAGCTACGGGACTTGCGCTGGTTCGAGTCTCCATGGGTGAAGAAATTTTCACATGGTATTTTGGCCAGTATGGGACCGGTGCCCACCCAGCATCGTGAGGCAATTGGGTAGCTACAATAAGTAGCGGCTCCAGGTTGAGGAACCAGCTATAACGGCTGGGGGACTCGACATGCTAACCACATGTCACCCCTACACTGGCTGTTGATCATCTACCTCTGTGATTGACACATGTGGATGTGAAGGGCCAGCAGCCGGCTGGTAAAAGGGCAACCGCTGAAAAGTGGAAAGACCCTCAATCGGAACTAGTTTCATTGATAATAAATTTCTGCCACAATTAGTCAATAGAGTAATGACATTACATCGTCAGCATAAACTATCAGCTTATTAACACTAATGGATTGTAGGCCTTCTTCATCCTGTAAAGATTTGAAGGTAAAGGCGGCCATCATGCGAGGCTGACAACCCAGAAGACATTTTGAGCCGATTGACTAGAAAGGTTGGAGCCCTAACCTCCTACTACCCCAATGACTGTAATGGAATTACCAAACTTAGAAATGTTGGTTGGTTGGTATCTAATGTCGAGCACTTGATAATGAAATCATTCGCTCTAACTTACAAATGTAAGGTTCAGTTTGAACATCAGACCATTAGACTGAAGGCTAACCTGAAGAAAAAATTTAAAAATCACTCCAGCAGTTGCAATTTTCATTCTTTTTTTTGCAGCAAACCATAATATATGTCAATGAATAACAATGATAAATATAATCTCAAGAAAAAATAAAGAAAAATCTGGCATATAAACAAAAGGCAAAATTTAAAAATCTCTCTAATGGTGGCCATGTTTACTTCTCACAATGAATTTGGATGCATACAATTTAATTAAAAAAAAAGAATGATACATTCCACAAGCTAGCAAAATCAAACCTCAAATTATGTTGTTAAAGAATTTTGCTTATTTTACAACAGTTACCATATGCTGGGTTTTTTACTATTGCGACTGAAATTATATCATGTTTGAATAACAAATTGTGTGGAGTTACTCCATGTATGAGCAGCAGCACTGTTGTAGCTGTCCCTAATATAAGAATACGTTAGTTTCACTTTCCAATTCTGAAAAACCAACAAAAACATTACCTCAAGTTTTGTTTTGCCGGGAGCTGGAAATGTTTCATGTTCAATATCAGGATAGTCGGTCTGTTCTTCTTCTTCTTCTGATTTTATTTCAACTTTGACATCCTGTAACATGAAACTTAACAATATATCATCATGTCAAATATACACTTCTCAGAATTCATATGCAATATTTTCACACAATGTAGAGAAATCATTTTTTCAGAAGAAAATAACCACTTCTGTTATCCTATCTCGTACAATCCCATACCCACGACATTTTTTCTCTTCAAAAATTATTTAGGCAATATGTCTGTGTGTATATATACATTATGAAAAGTAATCCAACAAGAGGTCGTGTTTTTCTGAAAAAATCACAAGTGACGAAGTTGCAAGTGATTTTGTCTAATGAAAATGCAACATCGCATTGGATTTGGAGTGACTATTTAGCGAATACTACAACATCAAAGCTAAAAAATAAATGTAATGTTCAATATTTACGAAATGTGAGATTATTTATTCCAATCTTACTTCCTGGCGATTTGTAAGCTGGGAGTGTAGTTATAAATAGCATATCTTTACTCTTAAATATCTTTGGGCTTGCAAAATATAAATAACAGATGATTGTATGAGAAATAACCATTAACAATAATGCAGAAACTTTATACAACATTTAATCATTTTTTTAGAGCAACAGAACTAACCTTTTTTTTGGGAATGTTTTATATTGTTTTGTTTTGGCATTTGTTGTTGTACCATATCAATCAAACATTAGTGAATCGATATCTTTGTCAAAGAAGTTAATTTGGGGAGATATCTCTCATTACGAATTTTAAATGTGAGGTTATGTATTCCCATCTCACTTCTGTGCAGTTTCTAAGCCGGCTGTATAACAGATGATTGTATGAGAAATAACTATTAATAATAATGCAGATTCATTATACAACATTTACTAATTTTTTAGAGCAACAGAACCTCTATTTTTTTTTTTTTTGGTTACAATGAGATTTACCATTCCCAGTGATGTATATAGGAATAATCAGAGAGGTTTAATATTATGATATTAAATGTTTCTTACCTCTCCTCAATATAATTTTTATATGAGAGGTAAGAAGCATTTAATTTCACCATAAATTAAACCTCATAGTGATTAATTCCTATAGAAGTTAAATAAAGCAATAATATTAGTTGAATTTACAGTTTTCTGAGTAACTGTGATGAATTGTGAGAGTCTCAATTCAGTTTAGCCTCGATCTCAATGGGAATGGTAGAGAAGAGTTGAAAGCTAAAATGTACAAAGTAAAATATATATATATATATATATATATATATACATCCATCAATAGGAAATTCAAACTCGATGCTATTCTTTTTGCAGATGATTTAGTGCTTCTGGCACTTTCCGAAAATGATTTGTAACGATCAATTTATAATATACAAAAAATAGCTGCCAAATTTAATATGGAAATGTCAATTAACAAAACTAAAATTATGGCATTTCATGGGAAGGACCCCATACAAAGTAAAATCTGTCTCCAGAATAAAATTTTAGAGAGATCTAATCAATTTAAATATCTTGGATACTATCTCTCTATCTGAGATGAAATGGATATTTCTGAAAAAATTACTAGTTATAATAAAAGCTTGGGAGTTATTAATCAAGTTATGAAACCATCCCTTGTACAAAAAAACACCAGATTACGTTTATATAACACTTTGGCTAGACCAGTGTTGACCTATGGTAGTGAAGCATGGACACTAAAAAGACAACATGAAAGAAGAATAACGGCTTGTGATATGAGATTCATGCGCAGAACAGCGGGTTACACCAGATGGGATTGGAAAAGGAACACAGATATCTTAAAAGAATTGAAGACTACGCCAATTTTGGAATATATTAAACAGTACCAACTAAATTGTAAACACCATCTTGAAAGAATGAGTTCAAATCGGATCTCCAAAGTTGTTTATAATTGTATATCAAGAGGACGAAGATCTCTGGGCCGTCCTATGAAACGCTGGAGGGAAATTTTTTCTATAGGATCGTAACAGGCCTTGGCCTAATACTTAAATCCTTCAAATTTATCGATCATGAAACACACAGACATTCAAGATTTTGCAGCATGATACATATTAATGCAAATAAGTCAATTACTTTGATAATGGATCTGTTGCTATTTTTAGCGTATCACATACATTTTTTCACCATTCTATTTTCAACATAAAAAATGAGAGCATGCAGTCCACTACTTGTATGCAGTATGTACGTGGAGCATTAAAATATGTAACATCTAAATATAATACAATTTTATAATATAATCACTGATTTTATTCATAGTAGTTTGTCACTGTGTTTAACTGAAGGTAAATTCATCCTATGACCCTCTCCTGGTTACATTACCCAGTTCCTGGAGAAAAACTGCAGAAGTAATAAGCTGCCAGCACATGGGCCAGACATTACAATTCCTACAACACTACAGGAGCAGCACACAAAATAATTTCAATTTGTCCCTACAATCAAAAGAAAACTATCCGCATCCTATCAATTAACCAAAATTAAACAATTTGGTAAGCGATTTGGGTCTTACTAAAGATAAAGGTGATCTTTTATCTCGAGATTTAAAGAAGACAATCTTTTAACTGCTGGTACAACTTTTTATTGGTATAAAAGTAAAGTAATCCCACTACAGGCCTCAGGAGGCCCTTCGGGTAGTAGGAGGTTAAGGCTCCCACTTTTTCTGAACAATCGGCACTTGATGTCAGCCGGGTTGTCAGCCCTGCGTGACGGCCGCCTTTACCCCAGAACAAGCGTCTGGTACTCATTTCCATTAGAGGCTGAGTCGACCCCAGGGCCATAGTGCTGCCAGAAGGTTTGGGTCAGTTTAAAAATCCTGACCCCACCGGGACTTGAACCCTCGACTTTCTGGCTTGTAGCGCAGTACCTTAACCACTACGCTACGGCGTGCCCCTTTTATTGGTATAGAAATCATGAAAAATTTAAGAGGTATTTTGTAAAGAGAGGGAAGTTGTGTAATATTGTTGTATCCCTGGCTTGAATGGTTGCCCAGAACAGTTTACGAACCGGCAGATTGCCATATATTTATTGTCTCTAGCAAAAGAAGTCGAAAAGGCATTATTCTGGATAATATGAAAAGATTAGCCATAGTTCCAGTAGTTCATTGAGTATACACATACAAACAAGTGCACTATTCTACAAGAAATAAAATATAATGAAACAAGTGGTACATGTGCTGTGACCTTAAAGTGTGCAGTATTTTCTTGGGGCAACAAAGAAGATACATGAAATTTCTGTGTTTTTCATGTGACTGAGACTCTGAGCCAGCAAAAGGTACTGGAAAGTTACAAATTCACCAAGAAAAATCAAATGGTGCCAGAAACAAACAATTTAATAAATCACACATTAGTTTATTCTGAAAAAAAATATTGCTACCTCCTTTGAGCACAAAACTAGGATTTATGAAGCAATTTGTTAAAATTTTGGACATAAATGCTCCTTGTTACCAATATATTGCTAAAAAATTCTGTTACTGTTGGAGGCAAAAGTGAAGGAAGACTTTTTCATGGTCATAGATTCACAAACTTGTTACTTTTAAAAACTACATGTCTGATGTGGAACTACAAGCTTTGGAAACATACATGGACATCATCGAGAAGTGTCTGGTGTAACAATAAAGTTGAACAATGTGAGAAAAGTGTGAAACCATACTTGAAAAGTTCAGGGCACTGGGATGAGCTTGAAGGTACAGTTCCTTCACACTCATCTTGAACATTTCCCAGAGAATTTAGGAGCACTAAGTGAAGAATGTTATGAGAGACACCATCATAAAGATATAAAAGTGATGGAAACAAGATACCAGGGTCGATGGGATGCCATCATATTGCCTACTATTTTCGTAGGTGATTGCTAAGAGAAAATCCTCAGCAGTAGCACAAACACCAGTCAATTGACCTTTAATTTAGATCTTAAGGTACATTTGTAGCATATTATTATTTATTTTAAACTGTTTTAACTGTACAATTGATATTGTACCAAGCCTTTGTAAGTTATGCAAGAATTTAAAGGATAATGGATATTACATATAATGTAAAAAGTAATAAATATTTAATTTCAACATGGCTTAAAAAACCAGGTTTTGGTATCTGAGACAGAAGATGGCCTATAATGGGTAATTTACAAACTAAGTAAAATATGTGAAACACACAACTTCAAAATATTTACTCTAAAATCAAAAGTTTTAGCTTTTCGAGAGTATGAGCCACTAAGAGTAAAAATCCAATTACAGAATAAAATAATAGAACAAGTGAGCAATTTTAATTACCTGGGATACAATGTGCCATATAAAAATATTGAAGACATTGAAAACAAACTAAATAAATTTAATTATATGTGTGGCGCCATAAAACAAAGTCTCAAAGGAACTAGAAAGGAGACACTTTAAAATTTTATAAATCAATGGCGGTTCCCACACTACAATATGGATCTTAACCAAAAACCATGAACCAAGAATAGAAACGTCAGAAATGAGGTTTCTGAGGAGTGGTGGCTGGGATTTACAATAATGGGTCAAAGGCGAAGTGAGAATATATGAAGAGAACTTAATATATCAGTTGCCCAGAGAAATAGAGACAGATTCCACAGGAAAACTATTTTACAGAAACAAGTAATTTCTGAAAGTTGTTTGATTTGCGGAATATGGACACTATGTTTCAATTTTTTAACCATGATCTTGAATTAGGATGAAGCTTTGAATATCTTATTAAATATTCGTTGAAATATTCCTATTATTAAGCGTTTTTAAGTAAAACGCCAGGTACTTTGTGCAAATTATAAGTAGTGGGCATATGCCTCTTCTATCTTCAGTGGGTGTATGGACAACAAATGTCTGATGTCGATTGACCCCCCCCTCTCATCATCAGAAACTTCCCTAACACATTCTTCACTTTTCTGAACCAGTTCTTAAACATTTTATTGATATTCCGTGGACTGCTAGAAATGCACTTCTACAGACTTCATATTAGTTACATGAACATAGTATCTGACTGAAACCTTCCTTTCACTTATGTTTGCATCTTATTTCATTTTTGCATAACCTCTCTTATCTTCTCTAATTATTAATGGAGCAAAATTACGTGATATTAAGTTTGCTGGCACAATCTTCTCATTTGATATACACTATTTCTCATGACTTTTTTCTTCATTATCCTTCCACTTACTTTCATGATGAGTTCTTCTTTTACTATTAACTTGTCTTTTTTTCTTCCGAAAATGCATTAAACCTCAATATCTATGTCAGACATACTGAAAAAGTTATAATTTGAGAACTACCACTATAATATTATAGCATCCAGATGGCCGTGGAACTACATTCTGATTGGTTCGTTTTCACTTTCTGCCAACCTATCAGGAACGTTGACTGTAACCACAGGAGATTAAAGAGAAAGAAGGTGGCATGTGCCTTTTTTCCATTAGCTATTTCTATCATTCAGAATATTGAAGTTTTATTATGCTCCTTGTTAAAAAAATAGACACATGCCACCATGCAAATAGTTACTGGAATTGATGGAAGATAAGCAGGATCTATTTAACCGTAACAAAAACTCACAATCGGCAGATTTGTGGCACGTGCCTCTTTTCCACTGAGCAACTCATATTCAAACTTCTTTTTCTTCTTCACTTCATGGGCTAGGCAAAAACTGACTGTTCTGCCTCACAGTTGTTTTGTCCATCTTTTCACTGGCCTTCCTACATTCCTTGAACCTCTTGGCTTGTAGTTGAATGCTGCTCTTGGTAATCTTGTTACATTCATTCTTTCTACACGTGTAAACCATTTCTCTCTATATTCTTTGATTTTCTCATTCAATGGATATATATATTTAACTCTGTTCTTATATATTCATTCTTTATTCGATCCAATCTTGTGTAACCGTTTGTTCTTGTGAGGAAGTTCATTTCTGCACTTTGTATTCCACTTTGTAATTTTTTAGTCATTACCCAAGTTTCGCTCCCAAAGTATTGCAGGAACTGCAAATGTTTTATAAAACTTCAGTCTAGAATCTCATCTTGTTTTATTCTTTAATACTGTATGTATAGCTCTGCTTATCATTTGAAATTTCGACAGTTTCATATTTATGTCTCCTTCAGTTTTTGTGTTTATAGTAAAATAATAATCCAAATAATTAAAATTTGTTACTTGTTCCAGAAGCTATTCTAATAAATAGAAGTGTAAGACAAGGGTGTAGCTTATCACCTACTCTTTTTTAATCTATATATTAATGACATCCAAAATTGGAAAAGTATTCTTAATATAGGTATAAGAATGGACCGTTTTAAAATATTAAACGTTTAGTGTATGCTGATGATGTGGTTATTATTCAAGAAAAATATATTCAAACTATTTGATAGAATTACACAATACAGAGAGGAATGAATGGACGACATCATCAGAATGGATAACAATAGAATTCCAAAACAGATTCTTCATTACAAACCACTAGGACAAAGTATTGTTGGAAGACCCAGTAAAAGATGGATAGACCAATTCTAACATGAGATCGGAACAGACTAGCAGATCTAATCCTTGATACTGATGAAAATAAATAACATTATGTGGATATGGAAAAAACTGTTAATTTACTTTAATTTAGCTCACCATAATTAGGTTTAGAGACATGATAAACCCTGTGCCGCAGTAAAAAACTAAATTCTAAGGCCTGTGTTACGAGACACCTTCATTATATGAACTGAAATTAAACACATCTACTACAGAGACAAATCTCTGCATCAACTAGGATTTGAATCTATGACCTCCAACTTTACATGGTGACACTCTTCAGGTGAACTTGCGGGACAAATACAACAAACTTATATTTGTTTAATCGCCAAAAGCAAATCTCATGAGTTCAGATCTCAGCACAGACAAACAGTTTTCTCTTTAGTTGTATTAACATTGGTTATAGAGAGCTGGTCTGTGTATTAAGACATATTTAAGAATAAGCTTTACAAAGTAACTTACTTGCAGTGCTAGTGGATCCATGTTTCACAGATCTTGGTGTTCAATAGCCAACTGGTAATTCAGGGGTAATCAGTTTATCTGAAAATGTCAGTTACATCATTAAAATCAATCAATTCATCAACTTTGTCTCATTTCAAGGTAGGATGAGAAAGCCATGATGTTTAAGGCATGATGCCTTGTTGTAGCGATATGGGGCTTGTGCTGATATGAGTCTCCATGCAGAAGATATTTTCTCATGGAATTACGGTTCAGTATGGAACTGCTGCCCACCCAAGAATTGTGAGGAAACTTGGGTAACTACAATAAATAGCAGCTCCGGGTTCATAACAGGAGGGGAATAAAACAATCTCACTACATGTCACCCCTATATTGGCTAGATCATTGTCCATTTCTGTTGATTGAAACATGTGGATGTGAGAGCAGCAGTAGACAGGTGGAGAAGTTAGTTTACAACCATTTCTAATGAATGTTTGGGAATTTATTTCAAAGGTATGGTCAAACTGATTTCATAGCCATGTGCTGCCATCTAGCGACAGATACATAAACTTTCTGTAGGACTTCAAAGATATGTGCACCTAGCAACAACTCTATAAACTCATGCCACATGCCCACTGTTATTCTATAAGACATAGAAAAATGTATTGGGAAAGTTAACTGCTGTTTTCCTGAGCTCAACTTCTTACTTCATTTCAAGGCATTTCTATGATTCCTTGCGGGAAAAAAAAATCAACATGTAAATATAGTTATAACATCTACATATACAAGCATTACTGCTATAAGTTAATATTCTCTTTCAAAATTTGCTTAACTGTTACTGTTAGCCACTAGCTGACAGTCGGAACAAATTTCCGCTACCTCTTGTGTGAATTGAGAATACTACATATATAAGGAAAATGTATGTTTGAATTGGAATACTTGGGTGAGCTCAGGTCGTTAGAGCGCTAAACGTCACAGAGTTTAGAGACTTGGGTTCAAATCCCGACTCAAGCATTAATTTTTTTCATATATATAATACATATCAGATAATTATTAAAATATGGCAAGCAATAAAATGTGGGTGTGTTTTTTGGTTTTTTTATTTAAGCTTATGCTGGTGGCATGGTGGGCTTATAATCCCCACATTTTCTATTATTTAAGAACTATAAACAACATTCCATGAAGCACATTTTACAAAACATTTAGAATAACAGGAAATGTTAGTAAAAAACAACCTCAACCTAATAAAAGCTGTTAACAGTGCAGCAGATATTTTAAAAATTCAGTGACCTAATAGAAACTTCAGGCTCAGAAACTATAACATGATGAAAAAAGTTCCAAAAGCCCAAAAGAATGTTGTATTGCATGGATCCCTCGGCAATTGCCAGATTTTTGGCAATGAAACAGGCAGACACATTAGCAAAGAAAGGTGCCTAACTGCTTCAAAACCAGATACATCACACCACTCCTCTAAACTCTATGACAGGGTGAGTCAGCAGGGAAATGTACATGCTTTGAGGTGTGATAGTACTGGTGATTCTGAACAAAAGACTTCTCATATACATATAGGTTTTCATAACCATTTTATTGCAATTTAATGAAAACAACAAGAACCGCAAAAGTGCAGGAGACAGTAAAATCAAGATACTGTTATCTCAAGTTTTGTTTAATTGGTGTACGTTTCCTCACAAAAGATGTTTCAAATACTCCATCGCCAACTTGAATGCATTTTTGATGTTTTTGTAGACAGCTTGAGATACAATAGAATCATTGCTTGTCCCACCGAAGTCACTCGGTCTAACTCCATTATTTACTGTTTGTGGGGTTGGCTTAAGAGTGAAGTCTACAAGCACAGAATGCAACTTCTCGCTTGTATTTTACATGCTTGTGCTCAAGTAAAGGAACGTACGAATGAGCTCAGATCAGCAAGACAACAGCTGTCTACAAGAGCAACAAAACGCATTGAAGTTGGCAAAGGAGTGTTTGAACATCTTTTGTGAGGAAACGTACAAAATTAAACAAAACTTAAGATAACAGTATCTTGATTTACTGTCACCTGCACTTTTCCGGTTCCTGGTTGTTTTCATTAAATTACTCTGAAATAGTTAAGAAAAGGCCACATGTATATTACAAGATTTTTGTTCAGATTCACCAATACTATCATCCCTCAAAGCATGTACCTTCTCTACTGACTCACCCTGTATAAACAAGTAGATGAAGGAACAATATCTCATGAGCTTACAAATACACACAACAATAACCTGCAAGCCTCCATACATAACACACCTGACTGGCCAAGACAAGAAGCTGTTGTGAAATTCCGGTTCCAAACTGGACACGGCATTCTTCCCAATAAACTGTCTAGCTTTGGAACCACCTGCAAGCTCTGAAACCTGGATTAAGATATGGAATACCTAATGTGCTGTCCAACTCTCCGCAGTATATCTCAGACCGGATAATATTCGGAAGCCAGAATCATTATGATGAATCAGATGAACAAATGACATTTTGTCAATGTTGTATGCCATTAGATAAATAAATAAATACATGATGAAAAATCAATTCTATACAAAAAAAAAAATCAGTGTATGAGAAATCACTAATATAGACAAAATGCCATTATAAAATACATTTATGCCATTATTGAAGCACATGTCTACTGGTAGGCCTATGTTGATAGGTTATGGAACTGAGAGTCAAGTTTAAAATAATTACATAACTGAATTTCATAGAACAAAGATAAGCTGATATCAACTTTATCAGTGGGTGTTTCCAATTAGGGATTAACCAACCAATTAATCATGATTATTTTTTCTCGAATTTTTTATAACATGCTCTTACACAAAAAAATACGACTAGCAAGTAAACGAAATTACAAAATATATACGCATATTAAAGGGCGTGGCATGTGTACATATAATTTATTTCCACAGATTAATGAAACTGCAAGATAGGAACAGATTAGATACAATACCTTGTCGATGAAGAACAAAGAACGACGGCGATATTCCAATAAATGAACACCGATTCAAACAGAATGCTGTGCCGTCAATGGAGGCCGTGACCACGCTAATGATTCGGAATGCAGTGAAATAGTTATGTTACCAAATTTATTAATTAATTCGTCTACATTGGAAAAAGTCCACTATCTGTCGATCACTTACTCCAGTTCAAATTAAAAACCTCCATGGTTGGGGCTGAGATTGGCTTTAAAGACCCACACAATTTTCCATCTAACATTCTTATGCCACTGATGCACTAAAAACGTTTCAACCGTTTATAATAACGTTTCGTACTATTTTAAACATTTTGGAAACATTTTAAAAACATTTCTTATGATTTTCAAATATTTATAAATTACGCGAATATTGGTTGGTTTTATATTTATTTGCGCCATAGGTTAGTACAGTTACCATTTGAGGCTGAGGTCTACAATTTGTCGATTACGATTTTCCATACAACATTCTTATGTCATTGTTGCACTACACTTTTAACATTTGTAATAAGGTCAGGTAACGTTTCGTATATTTTAAACATGTTCAAACGATTCTATAAACATTCCGTACGATTCTTAAATATTTGGAAGAAGTCCACTATTTGGGCTACGCCATTATATATATATATATATATGTTATAATTAAATATTTAACATTTAGCAATGAAAGCTTAATATGTTATGATAAGAAAAATAAATGCCTGGACGGGATTCGAACCCGGATCTCAGAGATCCAGGCATTTATTTTTCTTATCATACCATATATATATATATATACTGGGTGAGGCAATGAAACGGCACGATTTGGACTCCGGCTGACGGGCGCAGTGGGGGGTTATGGGAGTGGGGGGAAAGGGACGACTTGAGCATCTAGACAAGTGGAAATTTCAGTAGCCATGGAGCGTTGGTCAAGCGTTGCAACGTGCGTTTGCTTGTAAAAGCATATTATAAAACATGGATAGTGTGGTTGGTGCCCAACGTGCTTTCCGTCTTAAGTTTAATCTACCGCCACGGGCTCCCGTGCCATCGAGGAAAGCTATCCTCCTGTGGGTGAAAAACTTTGAAGCCACTGCAAGCACGACGAAGAGAAAATTGGTGGTAGTGGAAAAACAATCAGGACCCCAGAGAACATTGATCGTGTGCGCGATGCAGTTAACACGAAGTCCGCGAAAATCAGCAAGGCGGCACAGCGCTCAACTTGGTCTCAGCAATCGATCAGTGAGACGGATTTTGAAGAAGACCTACACTATCACCCATACAAAATGCAGATTAGTGCAAGCCCTACAACCTAACGATTACAATCAATCGGCATACGCTTTTGCCAAGCGATGCTTAATGTTATCGGAACAAATGGAGAAAGAGTGCATAACTTATGGATGAGTGATGAAGCCCACTTTCACCTTAGTGGTTACGTTAACAAGCAGAACTTCCGGTATTGGTCCGCAAATAACCCACGTGATCTTCATGAAAAACCTCTCCATTCTGAAAAAGTAAACAGTTTGGTGTGCAGTATCTTCTCGTGGACTCGTGGGACCCTATTTTTTTGAAGATGAACATGGTAACACAGTAACGGTGAACTCTGAACGTTATGCTGACATGTAACTTTTGGTCTGCCTGGCATCGATCAGTATGATCCAGATGAAGAAACACTCTTCCAGCAAGATGGTGGCAACAAGCCATACTGCTAATGTCTCAATGGGGTTGGCTGGAGACTCTGCTTTTCCAGGACGGCTCATCAGCAGAGAATGGTGTGATAGTCCTTGGCCTCCCCGTTCGCCAAGATTTGACCGCCCCCGACTTCTTTCATTTGGGGCTATCTTAAATGGCAAAGTCTTCGAGGAACAATGCACCAAGAAACAAAAGAAGATCTAAGGAGAGAATCCGGCAGGAAATTAAACAACATTCCTTGTGCAGATGCATACAGAACGCCATTGGTGGATTTCATCTTAGACTCCAACAATGTGTGCAAACCAAGGACGTCACCTTACTGGCACCATATTCAAAAATATGATTGTTTTTTAAGGTAAAACATTAATTTCCACTCATGTACTTAAGATTCATGTTCAAATAATTATACTCTTTTTGTAAATATATTATTGGTGATTTTTCAAAATTGTGCCGTTTCATTGCCTCACCTGTATTGTTAATGCGTATTTTCCAGAGTATTCTTTAGTGGTTGTTTCTCTCAAAATAAAAGCGTTTAACAAATTTTTCTATTATCATCCAGATCAGACAATTGAATCCGAGTTTCATCGGTCCTATATAATTGATCTAACGTCAATGATGAAATGTTGCCAGCATTTATCTACTGATTCCAAGTCAATCTCAACGTTTCCAACATTTTTTCGATTCGCGAACCCATCCCAAGAAGAGAGAAACCGAGGGCGCTTCCAGAACATATTTTAGGAGGGGGGCCCATGTGATCGTGTAAATTTTCGGGGCGTGCATGGGTATGTAAAACTTAAAAAAATAAATGATTTTGTAAATTTTAGCGTGCTAATAACCATGTCTTCTTAAAATTACTTTTGAGCAGTTTTTAAACAGTATTTATTCAATAAATAATATACACAACTCCTTAGATTGTAAGGACCAAACAATAAACTAAGAGCGTATGTTACTTCGCATATGTTTCTGTATTTCAGTGACT